>CAJHUC010001001.1:0-77183 GCA_905146915.1 Ostreobium quekettii | reverse complement strand
GATCAGCCATTGCTACTGTCCAGCCTGGAAATTTCGTTGATTAAACTGGTAGAAGTTGATGTAAAATTTTATACGTCAACAAAATTTTATCCACCAATTTTGTGTGCTCGGTATCATCGGCGTCAATGACGCCGCGATGACGTCAATGACGCCACAATGATGTCAATGACGCCACAATGTTGGGTCGACGCAACGCCGAATAACGCTGCAGCAAAGCGCAGCGCAATGCGGTTGGCTTAAGGCTGGCACATGCATCAATGCTCACCAATGTATGCTCATATACATATTTCTGAAGCTTGTTGGGCATTGTATCAGTATGTTGCCGGCTCCGGGAGGCTGACAGAATTCGAGGCTAACACCAGCAAATGGGACATATTCATTAAACGTTTTTGACTGACAACTGGCGGTTTTTGTTTTTGAACATCGTAGTTGGTGCTTGTCTTTTTATGAGCAGGGTTGCGTTTACAACACAGAGCATTGAGTGCCTCTGCTCCCCTTTTCTTTCGCTGGAAACTGATCCACCGCTTCAACAGAAAGAATAACGGCTGCTTCTATATGTAGCGGGCATCAGAAGTCCTTGGGGGGATGAGCTTAATGTGGCATAGTTGCTATTGGACAGGTTTGGACATCTTTTTGCCTTGTTTTGATTTTCGTCCGCACCAGTAAAAGAAGGCCAACATACACGGTTTCAAAAATCGGGCACGGTGTGAATCGCGTAAATTGATTGAAAATCATGCAAAATTCGTTTCCAGTCGTGTATGTGTCATGTAAAATGGTACCAAGCCCGTGCAGTTCCGATTGAGCGAGTGTACATGATTTTTACACGGTTTGGCCGGGTTTCTACACGATTCGAAAACGTATATTTTGTCCGACATTTTACTTGTAGCAATTATGTACAGATGTACACACTATGTATATATAGCATCCATTGCCTGGACCACTACCCCCTTTACCTTCCATTTCACTCTAAGCATACAAGGTTCAAAACAATGCCTTCCCTTACCCAGAAGCTAACGTTAGGACCCCCGGTGCGTGTTCATCCCAGTGGTTTGCACTCGTCAAGATGGAAGCTGGCAGATAATATAAATACAATGGCCTTGCGTTCGTTCCTTGACATCACCAATTTCCGCGCATTCGCGCATTACTGCATAGGACCACGCCAGCACATGCGGGATCCAAGCAAGCCAGCATGTTTCCTGATGTCTTGATATAAAAGCAAAATGTGCGTGTTTTCGGCTTTCTTTTCTCGTCGCTGAACCCCAGTGAACTCTAGCTCCCGGGGGCCGAAAAGCTCTAACGAAAGGAGGCCGCCAACTCTCAAAGATGCAGCCGGTAGATGCGAAACTGAAGGTTCCAAGAGTCCATGGGGTGGGGGTCGTAACATTTTGCGTGACTGGCCTAAGGAATCTCTCATGACAGCGTGTTTCAAAGTGCCGTGAAGAGTCCTGCACACCCTCGCGATTGCAACTTACGGTTCCGGCACCGGTGCGCCCACTCCTGCCGGTATGCTTGCTCATGTGAGGAGCAGCGACAGCAGTGTTCCTCCAACTTTCTCACGCTGTTCCTACCACCTCAGACGTGCCTTGAAGGGCAGCAGCATGTTTCGGAAAAGCGCCGATTGCGGGCTGCGAGCCCGCAGTCCGAGTCGGACGTATTATGGATTTTGGAATAGCATATGGCAATAGCAATGAATAGGTGAATGCATGGTCAAAATCGATGATCGAATGGCACACAATCCTGCTCCATGGTGTAACTTCTTCACAGAAACGATTCCGCCCTGCACCCAAATCAGCGACTGGAAGTGCTTATTGCGTGTCGCCCGTAGAAGACGTGTTCAGGTGTGCGTCGTTTGGGCACTGCGGAAGTAGCTTGACGTTGGGGGGAGAATCAGGTACAGTAAAACGGTTTCAAGACGTTGCCGCGTGAGTGTCGCTTGCTCTATGGGCACTAGACTTGGATGTCGAGCATTCAAGCACCAAGGCACTTTCTTTGGGAGGAGCTAGACCCAGAAATGACCAATCGATTGCCAAATTCGCCGCACTGGGTCGCAAATATCAATCTCTTGGTACACAGGCCGTGAGGCCCATCTGGGTTGCAGGTATCCGACGCAGCACTTGGAGATCCCTCCCCATCGCCCCCCAACCACCACACATCGCAGCCCCAGCAGCAAACGGCGACATGGCGTGGAACGGGATTTTGGACCTGTGCTGACTTCGGCAAAGGGGTGGAAAACTATGCAGTTTACTGGGAGGGAGAAGGGTGGGGGTTGGGGCGGGATTTTGGGGTTCCGGCCGCATGTTGCAACATTGCGTGTGACCCTGCCCCTTCGCCAGAAAGGCGATGCATTGTAAACCGCGAATTCCCCACCAGTCGTAACCAGCCGCGAGGCCCCTCATGGTGCTCCTGCTCGGAAGCAAGGAAGTCAGCCGCGGGTGAGTGGGGCTGCCGGAGAGCCCACCAGAAAGCCGCTGGATACAAGAGAAAAGTGGCCCCACACATACGCCCTTCAGCTGCGGGCACTCACCCAGCCACCTGCTGGGGCGAAGGGGGTGATGCGGCGGTTTTTTGGCAAGCACTGACGACGTGCCACACCATCCATAGAAACAGAAATTGTGGTGCAGCGCAACTTGCCTGCGCCCCCACTGGACCGTCTTCGGATGCCCGACTCACGCCGATCCAACGCCAGAATCCGCCAGGTCGGCCTCCCTCTATAGCCAGCTCACCACAAGTGCTGCAAATTATTTTACCTGCCACAACCATTCGTTTGCGGCAAACGGTTTGCCCGACGCATCCTGATCATCGCAGGCATCAGATTGCAATTGTAGGCAAGCTCCGCTCATTTTTGACTCCTGCATCGATCTGGCTCAATGGCGCGGAGCGCGAAAATGCGCATGCGTTTCACCCAATACATAAGAATGCGCGGATGTAGCGCAGGCTGTGTCCCTGGTTGAGCATTTGCTGTCGCGCAGCCGCTATTGACACTGGGAAAAAAAGGGCCAAATAACATGTGTCCAAATGTGTACAAAGTTTACGGGTTTGTGTGCAGAACTTTGATGAAATGTGTTTTATGTGTGTTCGCAAAAGTGTTATTTGGGCCTTTTTTCCCTAGTGTGACCAGCGCCCAATTTGACAGGGCGCGCCCAGAGTGGTTGCTTGTTCTAGCATGCTTGTGGCCATGTGGTATCTGCTTTCTCTTTGTGACAGGGGCCAGTTTCCATTGGATCTACGGGTAAATGTCGACAAACGGCGCCGTCCCAACTTGGGTTAACCAAGGGACGGGAGTTAAATCGCCGGCTAGTTGGCCATGGACGACGTGCGAAAATTGACCTCTGGGTCAGTTACTCTGAGGCTTTGGGGCCGGCGTGGGGGCCTTTTCCAATCTTGTAAATTTTCATGCATAACGACTGCGTGTGGCCCCTCATGAGGCCGTTTCTAATCAAGAACGGGACGCCAAGCACCCGACTGTAGCCTTTGCGCTTGATCTGGACAAGCCCAGTCACTGGTAGAAAACAGCATGTCTGCGATGCCAACTGCAATACTATTTTGACACAAAATGGTGCCGTCACAGTCACTGTGATTGCGATGGCATAAAAGTGGCTGTGATGGCATCAATTTGTGTCAAAATGGCGTCGCAATTGGCGTCGCAAACAGGCTGTTTCCTACTGGTGAGTGGCCGTGCAGCAGCCCATGGCTGCAGCCATAGGAACGCTTAACATTTCGAACAGTGGCGGGTTTGAATGCTAATCTTGTGTTTGGTGGGGGGGGGCGGGGTCCCCTACGATGTTGCAATTTAGGGGCCACCTCCCAAGCGGACTGCATGCAGTCCACCCTTTTTGCGGAGATTGAACCGTTCCACTATGATATGGACTCAAAGCAAAGGAATTGTACGGCAATGGTCCATTTAAGCATGTCCAACAACAGGCGCAGTACCTTCACCTCGACTTCGAGGTGGAAGTACTTGGCTCTAGGTTTCAATGCCACAGATTTGTGAGCCGCTGCACTGAATCCTTTAATGTGGTAGTTTAAGTTGTAATTTGAGTCGTAGTCTAGCACCAGCTCCAGTTAAACGCCGTTTCTCCGTAGAGTGAAGGGCGCACGGCACCAACTTGAGGCGTCCTGAAATCCGTGACAGGAAGTCCAAGCACAGCGCGTCGTGACAAGCGGGACCAGAAGATTCCACCACCGACGCCTGCACGCAACCGTGGCCCTGTCTCCCGCCACTGTCGTACATCGGGCGAGTTCGCGGCGGATGCGGCGGTGCCGTTTGACGGCAAACGCTTACTCACACCGTTTCATGGCTGTTCGCAACGCTCTTCAATGACCGGCGCTGGGTACTACCCAACGTCAGTGGCGTACGCCAGAGCCGGCGTACTGGGTAGTACCCTGCGGGTACGCCTGTCTCTTGGGACCCTTTAAAGAGGGAGGCGGCCGCGGCTCCCTGCACGCCAACAAGCCGACGCTGGGTGTATGCCAGAGTCGCAGCGCTCGGTTGGACAGCGAACTAGGCCAGCGCGGATCTGCGTCCCGGGTTCCTGGACTGCGAGCAAGCTGTCGATGGCCAGTGAGTAACTTTCAATGGCTCAATAGGCCCTGTGCGCGTTGCAGCAAAAGCTCGAAATTCTCGCTGGATCCGGCGCCCGGATGGCACCGAGGTGGCGGGGGCCCTCGTGGGGGCGCTGAGAGGGTGGCTGAGCCGAGATCAGCTCGCCAGCGCGCAGCCCGAAGCGGCAAGTTTCAAATACGAGGCAGGCATTTAAGGTGGCCTGTGGTCGGTTCGCACGTCACACGCCGTCGGGCAGCCGTCTCGCCGGCGGCGTGGCTCCGCAAGGGCCGTAGAAATCTCCGCGAAGGCTTGCAAAGGCGTGGTCAACACTAAGAGAATCTCGCATGGGTGGCTGGCGCGAGTTCCGGAATACGTACTACGCCTCTCCCCCGCGCTCCTGTCCCCTCCCCCGCGCGGCAAGCGCTCGTTGCGCCGATTTTTTACCGTTGCGGTGAACTCCATCTCTTGCGTGAGCGTTCGCTTCTCCAGCGCTAGCACGGCTGTTTCAAGCAATCCTCTGGGGCGCGAGCGACGGGTGCGCCGGCGGCGAGGCATGCATGTGCCGCCCACATCCACTGGACGTGCAGACTGTCGTGATGGCAAGCGCTGCGGCCGTTGCGACGTGGTTTTAAAGCCATCGACGCCCATCTAAGGGCTCACCATTTTCACAACCCGAAGCTGGCTGTCGCACTCCCGGGCGCCCACAGCATCACGTCCCTGCCCTTGTCCAGCAGGCCCAATCTGTTTGGACTCTGCCTTCGTCGTACACTGACCGAGAGGCGGTCGACATTCAAGGCACCCCCAGCCCAAACAGGACCAGCACCCCCGGGAGCTCGCGAGGGCTCCCTTGCCCGCTCGCGTTGGCACCGCGCACGGGCCGGAAGCGCTGTGTGGCCCGCCCAAGCGTGCCTTGAGGGGCAGGTTGTGAGTTCCACAGCCAACATCCACAGATGCCCGCGGAGCCCACGGCGGCACTTCTTGCACATCACCACACACAAAACCCGCGCCCCGCCGCCGGCCCCGGCAACGGGCCACGTACCCAAAAGGACTGGAGTACTTGGCCAGGATGCGCCAGACCCACTTGTAGGACGCGTTCCTCCCACCCCCGCTCTCACAGCCCCCTGGGCCCCCGCCCTTTTTGGGTGACGTGTTGCGCGCACGACAGCATCGAGCGCCCTACACCACGCCACGTGTGCGCGATCGCCAGGCGCACCAATTTGTCGTGCACGGACCTGGACGACAGGGTTCCGGGCGCCTGGGCGCCATATGTCCCGCACGGGCCCGCCGGCCGCCCCCGCGCGCCCAGGGGGCACCGCCCGGCCTCCGCCACGCCGCCCAGCCCACCCACCTGATTGCAGACAACCCCCCTTCCGGGCCTCACACAGGCGCCCGGACTACACCCTCTGAACTTGTCTCCTGTCGTACCCCGCAGGCAGTGCCTGTGGCACTGTCCGCGGGGACCCTAACCCACACCCCTACACCCACTCCACGAAACTGTGTGGGAGGGGGGCACGCGGAAGGGAAGGTCCGTGAGTGCCCTTGGGAGGGAGGAGAGGCGCCGCGTGGGCGCGGAGGATGCGGGATGCCGGAGTCCCGCCCGCCCGAACGCGGATCCGAAGAAGAGCGCCGGGTGGTGGGTTCCGGCGAAGCGACGCTCCCGGCGGAGATTGGCTCCGTGCCGGAAGGCAGCACATTCGTCCGTCCGGGCCGCATGCCGGGAACGAGGGCGCTTGGAGGCGCTCGGAGGGTCATTTTGGCGGCTGGGAGCCGGGGCGGCCCTCTGCTGCGGCTGGCTTGGCCGAAGGGCGTGTGGCTGATCGCTGTGGAAGGGAGCGAGGGGAGGGTGTTGGTGGTGGTGCACCCAGTTGGGGAAGTGCCGCCGCAGCCGCCGCGAGGGGTGCCCGGGGAGCGCTTGTTTCGGCTCCAGCCCTCGGCCAATTGTCGCCTGGGCGATCTGCGGGCCTTGGGTGGGAGGCAGGCAGGCCAGGTGGTCGAATGCATGGGGCCATATCCGCCCTCGGCTCCGGTGGCGCCCCGCCTGTTCACTGTCAAGGTGAGGCTGGCAGGGACCCAATTTGACCTGTTGACGCCGTTTTTGCCCAAGCATGCATGCATTTGCTCGCTGTCAATTACGGACTGGCCTGTGTTCCAGGGGGGCGATCGAGACCCCTCCATCCCCCCCCCCCCCCGTCCTGTGTAGGAGGTGGGTGTGCTGGTGCCTCGCGTGTGCTTGCGACAAGCTGCCTTTTTGGTAGGGTTTTCCGGCGGACGCTTGTTATGCTGTCTCTGAAAGCAATCTGGCACACATACGGCCGGCCGCTCACTCTCCTTTCTTTGTGTACAAGCCATCCTCTGCTCCGAGGTCGTGGGTGCCTTTGATTTTAGACCTGTAGTATGAGCACCCCCGTGTACGGCGTCTTCCGTACGTCATTAGTCATTCTGATTGGCTTAGTTCCTACAACGCCACAGCGTGGATGGTAGTTTTAGTGGTCCGCCAAAAGCACTTTTTCGAGTCACTCGCCATCACCAGGCACCTCTACCCCAAATGTAGACAGTAACGATTAGGCATGTGTTTTGGAAATACAAGCAAAACAAAACCTATAAAACTATAACACAAGCAATGGAAGAGAGCGCTTGCTCAATTACCCGAAGTCGAACACGTCATGTATCCTGTACATACCATACAGCGTATGGCCAGCTGCAGGATATGGCGCCCACATCATATTCGATATAAAGGATATGGGCAACACATGTATGGGATATGGGACATTTTTCCTAGAACACTCTGGCTGAAAGGGTAGTACATATCCCTGATCGTATGGGCAGGGCTGCTCATTTCTCAGCAGAAGCGGTACACGCACATTCACCCACTACACATTGGAGCATTTCGGGTTAATAAAGATGTGTATTTGGTATGCGGATTGTCGATTCCCGGTGTCAGATGTGAAATTGCAGACTTTGGACTTGCTTAGATGGCTGCTGCCAATGACGCTGCCATTGCTATGTTATGCATGTCTCTTGACTTCCACATTCATTGCAAAACACCTCGTCGACATAATCGCGTGGCAATATTAGGTATCGATACAAGAGAATTAATTCAGATATATTGCAATTTGGAGTATGGCCCGCAGCTGCATTCGTCGGGTCAGCAACGCGATGTGTCGGAGTTTACATGGTATCGAAGAAGAAGCTGGAAATTCTGGATACTTGTATCCAGGATATGAACTTGCACAGGATATGAAAGTCCAGATCGAGGATATGGCCATATCTTGAGTGTGCATATCCTGGACATATCATTCACACCATATTCGATGTGTAGGGTACGCGCAAGTATACGGGACGCACATTATCCAGGATACGCGGCATTTTGCATCATGAGTCCTAGAGGGAAACACTATGGATTAAAACGACAGCAAATTCAGAGGCTGATACTCGGAAGTAATCATCATTGACATTGCGTCCGTCCACTCAACATGATGATATTACCTCTGTTATGGCATTTCTGCTTGACACCATATAGTCAGCTCCGATTCAGCGAGTACCCAAATGGATATAATACACCGTGCAAACGAACATAGAAGCTTCGGTACAAGCAATCAGCCCTGTTTACTTGCCCCAGTCGGGTTGTTATAGACATATTCATGTATATCATACACACGTTGTTTCTTTGACAACTTATTCATTTGTTCACTCATGCATTCATGCTTGTATTCAATCATTCATTCAGTCGTTTTTTGTATTTTAACTAATTAGTTATTATATGACCTAATTTCAGTACATTACTTATACACCCATCCTGTTTTATCTATTTTCAACTGTATGCATCGCTGTGCATTCCAACAAATATCGCTTCAACGCTTCAACTTCCTGTCGGATGTTTTATCTATTTTCATCTGTATGCATCGCTGTGCATTGCAGCATATATCGCTTCAACGCTTCAACTTCTTGTCGGACGCGGAGATGTGCCGAATCTCTTGCGCAATAACTCCGCCGACGTGTATGCTAAATTAATTCGCAGTTTTCATGCAAATTTTGGTTCTCTTTTGTAGTTCCGCGCTTCGCACTCTGTGAGATATTCTGTATATTTGCCTGTTTGTACAAGGTGCTGATAATGCAGTGCGATGAATTCTGAAGCGTAGTGTACGTGTTTCCAACAGCTGGACCTGTTCCAGAGGGAAGATTCTGCGCGAGAAGAAACCTGCGTGGAAGCCACGTCTTTTGTCCTGCTGGGGTGGGATGTGGTCTCGTCGACCATTGCTGATATAGTCGCGACGATGGGAGGCATTCCCCTTCGAATTCGTCGACTGGCTTTCCAAGGTCGAAGGAAACAACCCGCAATGCTCGATTCAGCACAAGGACCACGTGCTGGTGAAGGTATGAACCTTACTACCGACCGCGAAAACGGACCAGGGAGCCAGACAGCGAGCTTAGGCGTTGGGAAAGCGCATTTTGTGAATGGCGGTATCCATGAACAGTGGCGGGGTGCATTATTTGAATTGTGCGCAATTGCGCACCCACCGGGGGCCGTGAGGAATTTGCTAGTAAATGCAGGAACAAAGCAAGGCCACGGTGCAGCACGTCATCGCTCTAGCAATGCGGAAAAGCAGTCTTTTAAATTTATTTTCAAGAGAACTTTAATGTCAAATACTGTAAACTACTGATTTTTATGTCACCTTTTACCAGAAGACTTCCGTATTGCAGTACAGTGCAATGGTGCGAATTCAGGCAGTTGTGCTGCTGCCACCTCATCGTTGGGAACCGTACCGATTTTGATGCAGGAACGGAAAACGTTGAAGTCGAAATGCAGTGCACCGATTCAGAAGATGGGAGCGATGACACGGAGTGGGAAAATCGCTTGTCGAATGGTAGTGGGGCAGCTTCCTTGCGCGAAAATGGGGAGGCGACCTCTGGGGACATGGACTTGGTGTCCTTGCTATCCAGCAGTGTCGAAATTGCCAACGAGCCACTCCCAAGACAATCCTGCATGTCCACGCCCGTCGTCAGCATCAAGGTGCGTCGCAAGTATGTGGAAGATAATAGCATGGTGACAATTGGCACCCAGTACTCTTTGGAATTTAGCGTACAGAAAAGTCTGCCAAAGTAAACGCCAGAGCGTTATGTTTCCGCTAAGCCATGTGTCATGTTGGTCAAGAATTGAATTATGGCGTCTGCCTTGAAAGTGCCCATAAAGTGCGATATATATGCTGCATGTAATATGTCCACAATTCGCCATTGACATGCTGCAAGACATGTCACCTCCTCGCCAATGTCAGTCGTGCTTCAGTGTTTGGCGTCGACGTAGCTATACGAAACTACTGCATCATTACGTTGCGCTCGATTTCGAGCTCTTTTGTGGACGACCCACGTGTTAAGAATCAATAGCACTGGGCATTCGATACGAGCGCATTATTCAGCATATTCGATGGCTTTTGCGAAACCGCGGTTGATGCAGCATCCGGGGGGTTCCGAGAGAAGGCATCCTGCACAGTGCGCACCAGCGCAACAGGACATCCGACTGTGCGTATCCAACAAATTGCGCTCGAGGGCGCATGCCTGAGGAGGGACCCGCATTCACAGATGGCGCTTTCTTCACCTGGGAAGCAGAACTTAGCGCAGCAGTGGAATTAACTCTGACCGGCAGGCAATACATTGGCGCAGGTGCGCAAAGAAGACTTGGCGCAAAGCGAAGGCATCCAATTCTCCACCGTGATCCAAGAAGCCACGAAGAGATACCGCCGGGGCGGGCCAGCCGATCAGGAGGCCAAGCGCTACTTCCCTTTCCCATCCCAGGTAGTGTGCGTCGAGGAATGCCTGCAGATCATCGTCCGCACGTTCATCGGGCGCTCGCTGCGGTGGTCCGAGCAGCACGAGTCCACCTTCGGAAATGGCGACAGGGAGGAGCCGGTGGCCGGGGACCAGCTGCGCTATTCGCGACCGACCTTCTTCGCGTCGCTCTCCGAGGAGCTCATTGGCTTGACGCCCGACGAGCGGTGGTGCATGCGGCACGCCCTCCACCACATCGGCAACATCGCCCGTTGCCACCCGGGGTGCCTCCCGAAGGGCCTCATCCGCGCGGAGGTGGAGTCGCTGCGCCTGGCCGTAAGGGACGGGGCCCTGGAGGGCGTGTGCATCCCGTGCCCTGACGATGCCGTGCCCCAGATCACATTCGTGCGGCCACCGTGCCTACCCCTGGGCCCCCAAGGAACGGCCACGGTGGAGGTGTCGCTGGGGCGCTGGCAGTCAAGCTGGAGGCTGCTGGTGGTACACAACGGAAGCCTCGCCGGGGAGTTTTCTTTCGCGGGTGGCTCTGAGGACACGGGGCAGGCGGGGGCTGGGGAGGGCCGGGTGGGCGGGAGCGAGGGGGACGCTGAGCTGGTTCTGCGCGTGGTGGTGGTGGTGAGGGAGACTGGATTGAAGATGATAAGGTAGGGGATCGCAAACGTGCATGTAAAACAAAGTAATGGAAGGTGAATATTTTGGTGACGTTTGGCAGAAAATTTCCAAAGTCATCTGGCCGGCCGTAAGAAGCCTGCCTGTCGAAGAGTACAATGAAATGTTTAAAAAGCATTATTCTTTGTGTTTTCAAAATGTTTGCAGGCATCATATCTTAGGTAGGTCTTTTCAGCTGTTTTGCCGAGTGGCCTTGGGAACCGTTCTAATGATTCTAGTGACATGGCTAGAAATATTATTCTTCGCTGGTGTGTTAGCTTTAGTTGGTGCAGGGGATTCAATGGAGCGAGCATAGCACTGTCTGCTGTTCCACAGAAATCTGTGCATGTTATATACTTATTATTTGATAATTTTAAGGGAAAATGAAAAAAGGGGGTGCCTCTGTGAGATATCTTGACAAAAGGGGGTCCTCCGCGGGGGGTGCATACGACAAAAGGGGGTCCTTTGGCCGGCCCCTGTACATTAGGCGCGTTGCGAGACTGGCGCCAAACCGGCGCCAGACCGACGCCATACCGGCGCCAGTATGGCGCCAGACTGGACCACGGTCCTACTAGGGGCGACCCCTCTGTGTCGCCGCTTGATCTCCCTGCAGCCCCGATCGCCGCTTGGTCCCCCCAACAGCTCCGTTCGCTACGACTCCCTCCCCCAACTCCGACCGTTGTGTGCTCTTTGCCCCCTCCCAGAGGGGTCGCCCCTATCAGGACCGTGGTCCAGTCTGGCGCCATACTGGTGCCGGTATGGCGTCGGTCTGGCGCCGGTCTGGCAATGCGCCTAATGTACAGGGGGGGATCAAAGGACCCCCTCTTGTCACAGAGGACCCCCTTTTTTCAAGATATCTCATGGAGGACCCCCCTTTTGTCATTTTACCTTATTTTAATATGGATATACATTTTCAAGACTGCCAACCTCTGCCGATATCGGACAATTTCCATGTATTCGGTTTGTTCATTGTGAGAGAACGGAGGATCTGGGTTCAGTGGGGAAAGGGGCGAAAATTAAATATTCCGAGTGCGAAAGCTGTACCCCAACAATGCATCCCCAGTCCTGGGGCTGGCGGACCGGGTGGGACCGAAGGTTCAAATGCATGAATAGAAAAGTGGATTATTTGCACAATATGAAAATGAGCGTTTGTTTTCATTGCTCAAAATAGAAATACGTAATTAGGACACCAAATACGCAAATCGCTGAAAGAAAATGAAAGCGGGCAAAACTAATGTGGACGGGAATAGGGGAATAACAGGCGCAATGAAAATTGGACATATACAGACAAAATGAATAAAGTAAGCACGGACAAATGAATGATAAGTTTTAGCGAATGCACATATCCGTAATGACAAGCGGTTGAAGATGATTAGTGCTAAGTAGTAATTAATTGCTGTGGACTAATGCTGAAAGTCATCGGGACCTACGTTGAATGCCTCGTGCTCGCTGCGTTTGGAAGCAGAATAGATGGATGCACTATCAGTACATTCACGTGTATTGGATATTCCCCTCCATGATGGAGGACACACGGTGTTTCGAAACAGGACAGGCAATCGACCAAAACGGCCTCACAAGGATCTAATCACCGTGTTGTTACACTGATGATTGTGAAAACACACTATTTGGTCATTTCCGTGGTGGCTATTAAATAATAGTAATGGCTGCAAAAATACTGGGCAGTGTTTTAACACCGCGTAATACTTCTCTAGCCATTACTTCTAAAAAGCAGTAGCAATGGCGAAGTTTTCATGGCGATGGCGCTGAATGACAAACATTTGGTCCTTTCACTTCCTTAAAGGATTCTGAGTTCAAATCCGCTCATGCCCGACACGGCAGCCCTGTGTGAAACCGGCGCCGATTTCCCGAACGGCGATTCTAAAACCAGTCCAATACAAAATCCAAAATCCTCGAGCAAAAACACCCTCTGAGGAACAATGAATAAAATCATGGTCGCGCACCCTGCGCTGACGCCACTTGGCCCCTTCAATAGCAGCCGGGGGTTGGTGGCCATTGTGGACGATATGTCCACTGACAAATGAACAGTACTATTGATTGCATTTGGCTATGCTGAGCGCTCATGCGGCGTTTGACAGGAAGCGACGAGCACATCGTTTGCCGGTCGTTGTTTCAAAGCAACATGATACACGATGCACAAGGACTTGTTGGGAGAGATTCATGGGGGATCGCGGGTTTTAGTAAGGAGGAAATTTCGCAGGGCAAGAGAGCTTACGTTTGAGAAAAGGATGGCGGAAAAAACATTTGCGCATTTGATGGTATTAAGTCAGAGGCAACATACAAGACAGTTTATGCACTGCCAACATTGTGGCTCTAGAAAATCCACTAAGGCGCGCCTTCCGCTTTCTTTCAAGAGCTATGACCATGCCCATCTCTCGATTTTAAATACGGCAGTGGGTGTGATTTCATGCAAATTTCCTCCGGTTTTGGTTGTCGAATGGCCTCCTCCCAATCCAACCTGGCACTTGAGTGTTTCCTCCCTGCAGTTCAAGCCCAATTCGCACCGCACAAGATGGCCAAAGAGAAGTTTCAGCACAGTGCCTTATGTTCTGCAGACAGCTTTACTGTTTGGCCTTAACGTCTCCATTTCAGCACTCACTTTGGCCAGTGCTGTCATGCGACAGGAGCGTGAATCTTGGAGAAAACATCCCTGGCACGGTGATCTTCACGGTCGTTGGCCATCCGGGCAGCTCCACGCCCTCCGTCAGCACCTCCACCCCACTGCTGGTCCTGTATCCAGACGCTGCACAAGAAATCAACCGCGTCTTCGCGAAAATGGTGGAGAGGATGGAGGCACGCCACGGCGGCGGTCCATGCGCCGGGGACGCCATGGCTCGCACCTGGCGCACCTGCTTCAAGAATCTGGCCGTGGACATTGAGTACCTCATGGCGTCCCTGCCGCTCTGGCGGGAGTGGAAGGGCGGCGACGGGCGGACTCAGGAGCAATGCCACGAGACGCTGGAAAAAGTTTCTGAGGTAATTGTCGATGCAGCGCTGCGTGTATGCGCTAAGCGCTATTTTCGCCAATACTATTGTTCCTGCTGTTGCCAGTTGATTGATTTCTAGAACATCAGCAATATATTGTTTCCCAATTGGTCTTTGAGGCGGAACATTGCGTTTACCCATTCATTTTAATGAATTTATTCAGATGTGTCGATTATTTGCGGATTCCCCCATGACGGACCACGCTTCACCTTGCTAATAGCTCAGATTCAGTATGCACAGGTGGTTTAAGCATTGCGGTAAGGATTGGATCATAGGATAGCAGATTAGAATTGCGGCAACAGGGCTCGTGACGGTCATGGTCCCATGCGCGTGATGGCCGTGTCTCAAGCATCGGCCACCGGATCCTCACCAGCGGAAAACGGATTATTGTGGCGGAACGCCATTGCGAAGGTTGACGATGTTTCGATCTCGACTTGCTTTCGTAATAGCCAGCAAATACTGTAGTCAGCCTCAGCGATGCCAACTCATGCTCTGTGACTTGCGCCGCGACCGCGTATAGTGTGGAAATTCGCGCAGACCACTTCCCTTGAATCGAAATTTCTTGAACGACATTCAAGAAGGACATGGCGCTTGGAAATCCTCTTTGGATTTGCGGCTTTCAACGCGCATGCTTTCTGCATTGAGCCCTCCTTCCCTTTCCCTTCATTGCAGTATCTGGCCAGGAACCATATGTGGGAGACCATCGCTTTCCTGTTGAAGACATTCGTCCAGGGCTCCGGTACCATCTGCGTCATGGACAAGCCCCTGTCAGGGGACCAGCTGACGACCAGCTTGCTTAAGTGCGTGTACGCCATGACCTCCCAGATGAAGCCAAACCCCAATAGGTCCAATTTTCAGTGCAATGCCGCGTACGAAAACAGAGCCCAGGGCCGCCGCCCGGGAGCATGCCTCCCGACCTGGATGTCCCGAGTGTCCGCGGAAGATTTCGCTGCACTGCTGCACGAGAAAACCCAACGTGATTATCGCGAAGAGATGAAGGACCGAATGGAGTCCTGGGTTGCGGACACCATGGCAGCTTGCGGCTTTGAGGATGGCGGGCCGTCCAGCCGCGAGGCGCCCTCTAGGAGTCAGGACCAGTCTGTTGAGCCCAGCGCTCTGACAACTACGGCGCGGCAGCTGCCTGGGCGCGTTCGAAAGGGGTGGGGAGTTTTGCGGTGCGTCGGGGCGGTCGTTGAGGCAAGGGAATCGGTGTTTGGATTCCAGTGCCAGTCTTTGGAGGCCAGCTACCACAGGTAACGCGGGTTGCCTCTGAATCCAGTTTGGTATGGTTCTGCCCTCCCCTTTGTATCCTGAATTCTATACGGAAATGAGCAGCCCGCTCCTGCATGAGCTCAGTGCGGAAGTGCGCAAATCCTGCATGACTTCGAATGGAGCAAATTCTGAAAATATCGCCCTTCTCGAGAATGCTGACACAGGGATTGTCAAATGGCGATATTTGTTTGCACCACTTTTTTCCCGGAAGGGTTTGGTCACCTTTCAAGTCAAAGCCAAATTTCGGGAAGTTGAATCAAACGGGCTGCCTACCGCAGGTACGTGAACAGGGAACGGGCCGTCGTGGACTTGGCGATGGTGACAGCCAGGCTGGCGTCCTGCGCACTGTTGGCATCCCAGGTGGATGATGCCGGCAGACACCTTCCACAAATTTTGACTTGGAATTTGATAGGCCCCATGCTTTTGGTGATGCTTATGGTGTGGGGGGACGCATACGAAAAGAGGAGGGAGCGGGTGGCGATAAGCATCCGCGTGGTGAAGGTGTGCTCGACAGTGGCGCTGCGGATGAATTGGGGGCTCTCGGGCGGAATTCCGGGAAAGGTCGCCATCAATGCAGGCCAGCTGATATGGGAGGCTTTGGTGTTCCCCGTGTGGCTGCAGGTGAGGCGTACGTCAACGACACGTTACAGTCATGATGCGTTCGCATAATCTTCATTTCCTAGGTGGCCTGCATAGGATCGTTCAATTGTTGATTCTTAAACTAGACAGCGTTCAAGTGCACAGCCATGCCCCAGCCTTGTAAACCTAGATGTACAGGCGCAGCTCTTTCCGCATCTCCGGACGTGCAACACTGCGATATGAACTGCCAATAGATGTCTATACGGCTGAGGAGAAAGATGGGAGCACCACGCCGTTGACGCGCAGCACACCGACCGGGGAAACTGATAACTGATATGCAGTAGCGAGAACTTCTGTATCGAAAATGGCAGCCAATGGAAGGGCAAGCGGGGTGGTGTTGGGAGGCAAGCGCGGTTGTTGGGCAATTGCGCCCTTTAGAGAATAATGGCATGGCAAATGACAGATGACTTCTCGAGAAAATCGTTTGAATTTGTGTGAGGAGGGCGCCTTGGTCAGCCCTGTGAACAGGTGAATCCAACCGAATGCGTTCCACACTGGAATTTGCAACCAACAGTGGATAGATTCACAGTTCTTACGCTGGGCATGCACCACAATGTAGTTCGAAATCGGAATCGGAACTGGGTCGTCCATCAGATCAATCTATCCAAAGCACGATACATTGGGACTACACCGCTTTGCAGCGCTTGGTATATCTGCGTGTGCACGCGATTCGCAGTGGCAAATGTACGATACTCTTGGTTTCTGGTGAGAAGGCATGATGCTCTGAGTTTATGGAAGTTATGGGCTTAGAACACTGGTGCGTGCTCGCCAGGGCTAGATTAGTATTCACGAAATGAAATCCTAAATGCCGGGCCCAAAGCACTCCAACCCCGCACCCTTCATGCCCTTCTTAACCTCAATTGTCACAATATTCGGCAATAACAGCTAGCGAAGAGACCTCACTGCTGTGGGCACATGCTCCTGCCTTCCAATGAAATGGTCCAAGCTAAATTTATGCATGGGGCGTCGAAATGTGCCAGTAGACCGGCGTTCAGACACAGGTGGGGTCAAAGAGGCCATGGGAACCTTATGGAATGAACAGAAATTGCAGGGCGAGCAAGAACAGATTGAAGGGCGAGGAAAAGGGCAAACTCTGATTATACTTACTCTGATTATGATTTATCAAGGCGACAAGCGAACCGTTCGTACGAAATTGCACACCGAGCATTTGAATTAACATTTGGAATAGAAGTCCAAAAGAAGATTTCGAAATCAAATTAAAATGTATCCTTGCACAGGTCAGTTTGAGGGCACAACTCGTCCTGGGGCTGCCCGAGGCGCTGCTGATGGCAAATTCGTGCTGGAGGACATCTGGTGGCCTGTGCCGACATGAATGGCTCCCGGCGGTGACATCTTATGCTGCGTCCTGCGCGGCGGTGTTCGCCGTCGAGTGCCTTTTCCGGCGAGCGTTCCTTGAGGTCCAAGTCAGGGGAAATTCTAAGTGACTGTAATGAATGATGTCCGGCGAAGACAACCGGCGTCCTGCCTCAATGACCGCTCGATTGAGTGATTCGGGGATGATTTAATTGATTGGCGAAACGCGCCAAGATTGTACTTTCTGTTGATTGGCTGTATTTGGACAAGAAATATAAAAGAATGTGAAGTATGCGGCTGCCAGAGTGGAAGCTGGGTTCGATCATACACTGAAGCAATTGATATTGACGATAATGAATGAAAAGTTGGAAAAGAAGAAAGTTGAAATCAAGAAGGAGGGTTTCTGCACGTCTGTTGTGTCATTTGAGATTTTAATCGCGGAGACAGTTTTGTTATCTGGGTGCTCTATTGGGCCTCTTGAAAAGCCGCATTGGTCCAGTTGACCGATTGGCTCTAGCCAAGTACAGCATTGCAGCTCTTCTTCGTGCCAGCAAAGCACTGCGATCTGTGAGAAAAACAAGTAATGTGCACTTTCCTGTTGCTCAGAAAACTTGTCGCAACTGCACTCACAACATTTCCTTTTTGTGGAACATATCACACTTCAATTGGACTACGTGCACACCAGTGATCACGAACGCAGAAGACCTCTGAACGTTCAAAATCATATTCGAAGTGACGTAAATAGCATTACTATTAGGGTAGTGGTATTAGGGTATTAGGGTATTGGGGTACTTAGTACTTCCTCCGTCCCATATTAAATGTCCTCTATTTGAAGTAAAAAATTCATTACAAGAAAGGCTTCAAAAGTATAAAGCAAGATCAGAATCAGAAAGATTGGGTCCCAAAACCCCTAACTACCAATTTTTGAGGGAAAAACGTCAGTCCCACTCGTTGAAGGGCACCCTCGAAATTGCCCTTGAATTCGGAAAAAAAAATAGGCGCGCCGATTCCAATTCCGCTGGATATCCGCACGGTTCTGGGTCACTCCCGCCCCGGGCGACCAAGGGAATGGCTTCGCCACTGCCGCGGTGAAGGGCGGCATCCCTTGCACGGAATAGCGCTGGTCAAACACAGCTGGCGGTATTTGGATCGTCGTTGCCGAAGGCCATCGTCGCAATGTCGACGATGCCAGAATTCGCTGCGACCCTAGATCCGAGATGCAAGGACCTGCCACCAACTAAATAAGCCAAGATTCGGGCGCTCATGCCAGCCCCCTGTGCGCTGCACCACTCCAAGGTATTTGTGTGGCTCGGCATGGGCATCTTTCCTCAATTGATCCTTGAATCGAGGCCTTCCCGGGCAGCTTGGCCCACGATCCATGAGATGCCACCAGCAACCACCTCTTTTGTGTGGTCCACTATCCATCACCATCTAGCTAGTCTCCGTTCATGAAAGAAACATGGCGTTAGCCATCTAGCCATTTGCCTCGTGCCCAGCCATTTCAAATTTGACAACAAACCCAATTTCGCCAATTTCGCATTGACAACAATATTGACAATTCCCAGAATCGGCCGCCGTTGAATGCAGTGCTGGGCTTCACCTTCTCCGCCACCTTGTCAGGGGATTTCAGAGTCACCCTCTATTGTTTTGACAGCACCAACAGGGGCCGAAAGGTCCTGGCCCCCAAAATTTGGGGCCAGAAGTTAGCTCCGGTCCACCAGCCCAGCACTGAATTTCAGCTCTAAGCTACGGCGAGCTACACGATCAGGGCCTTCGGAACGCGATTCCTATCTCCGCACTTCCTCACAAGCACCACGCCAATCTTCTATCTCAATGGCGTGGACAGTTTTGCACGGGCGGCTCTGTTTCGCCGCCGCGAACGCATGCTCCTCGAAACAGCAAAACGGCCGTTTTCGCGAAATCGTTGAAAAACCGATGGGTTTCTGGCAAGAGGACCCTTGCTACAAAGTACTGCCAAATCATCAATACTTAACAGATTGACTTCAAATTTTGACCGTATACTCTCAAAATGTAGGTACAGCTTTGGCAGAATCTCACTAAAAAAACTATAATATGTGATGGAGAAATGATGCGCCAAATTCGTAGAGGACATTTAATATGGGACGGAGGAAGTATTATTCATTATTTACTATTAAATAGTATTTACTATGAGGTATTTACTGAATACCTCATCAGAACTCCTAACAGCAATAATTCCTGCCAAAATTGATAGTTTCTCCAACTGCGCGAGAACGGAATGTTGCAGGGAAGCAGACTCTCACAGCTGCACGTTGAACATTCGCTCCGTACTCCAGCGCTTCCCTATACACCTCCTATTGGGTGAAAGCCCAATAGAAAATGGTCTCGAATTTCGCCATAGTGACAGGCGCCATTGGAACCAGTGATGGGCACATGTAACAGGAAATACATCAATATGCTCAGCGGCCACTGGGCAAAAAGCTCCACAGAGTGCAGCCACTCACCATTCCCTTGGCTGTATTATGCCACATTGTATGGCTCACGCATCCACCGCTGGTCCACTCCCAACTGTTAAGTTCTTAACCTGTTAAACACTGTCAACTGTCGTATACAGCGCAACAGACTGCAGTCTAAACTAAGGAATGGCAGCAGTTGTGTTAATTTAGTGCAGCTGCACTAAATTAACACAACTGCTGCCATTCCTTAGTTTAGGGCTGTACAGCACACCGGTCCGTGCAACTCGCTCAGCAGATTTCCAGCAGGTGTGCAGAGCGGCTTTGGACCATGTGCCGGCTGGCTGTGACCTCAACTACGTACCCAATCTGTTTGTGCACCCTCTCAGGCGATACATCCAACTAAGTTGGCAATTTTCCTACAAATTCGGCACACAGTAGGACAAATATTTTGCCTTGTTGAGTCAGCGCGAGTGTGTTGCTCACCCAGAAAAAGTGCTGGGTGTTTCAGGATATGGTCCAATGTGCTGCCTAATTGCAGTTTAACGATGTGTTTTTTCCTCGCAGTTTGGCAACACTTGGCTCTTGTCCGTGTCAAAACCTCTGACGATTCTATGGTCTGTGTCATCCACTCCATGTTCAAATTCCAGTCATGTGCCTTACATCGAGTGCTAAGAAACTACGACTAGCGGTAATTCAGGTTTGGCCAATCCATTCCTCTGCTTGAACTGTCAGCAGGCGCAACAACCAGGCCTGCCATCTGGGTGGCAACAGCAGGAGTTGCCGGCATGGCCTTGGTCCAGAATCGGAACCGACCAACGGACCGCGTTCGGGAGCCCCAGACATTCCCAGCAACAGCAACTTTGGACAAGGGCAACTCGCCCCAATGCCCAGCGACAGAACAACCAATATAATCCCGATCCCCGACACTCCCACGACACGACACCGTCACCGGCCCCGTGACGCGGGACACGTAACGAACCACACTACGCCGTCACGCGCCGCTTTGGCTCGAAACCAAGATAGCATCACGCCCGCCAGTCATCCGCGCCTGTTCACACCCATCCAAAGCAAGCTCTTTCTCAGCTTCTGGTCAGTGCCCTCTCCGTCGCCACCCCCAAAGTACGGACAAAGTACAGACAAAGTACAGACAAAGTACAGACAAAGTGCAGACAACGTACAGACACCCCCCGCCGTGCCCATCAATCACCGCCTGGCGCCGGGCAAGGATGCATGACCAATCGGGCAGGCCCGGGATG
Organism: Ostreobium quekettii; assembly: GCA_905146915.1. Classification (NCBI taxonomy): domain Eukaryota; kingdom Viridiplantae; phylum Chlorophyta; class Ulvophyceae; order Bryopsidales; family Ostreobiaceae; genus Ostreobium; species Ostreobium quekettii. The sequence goes on along the minus strand of CAJHUC010001001.1, from coordinate 56,292 downwards.
CCCGCAAGCGTACATACGGCCCCCCTGGCACTTTACTCCTCAACCTAGTCGTCCTCCGGCCCCGCGGGCGCCTCCGCAGGTGCGCACGGGACCTCCTGGCCGGTCCCCCCCCCCCCTGGGCCACAGTCCGTTCAGCCCAGCTGCTCACAGGAAACGAGCCTGCCACGAGGCCGCCATTTGCGCCATGCCGGTGATCGCGGGCCGATAGGCGCGCCAGGGCCGCGCGCGGAACGTCAGGAGGCGCCCGGGGCCGCGCGGATCGGAAAGTCTCGCCCATCGGTTGAGGAGGGATTGCCTCTTGAGGTGGGTGGGGGGTGGGGAAGGACGTCATTGCGAAGTGGGGAGGCGTGAGCCCTCCATCTGCGCCAAGTTTTCTTGGCGCCATCGGAGGTAGCCCGAGACAAACATCGGCAGGCGCGAGGTTGCGAGTTTCGAATGGCTGAGCGGGTGCCGTGGAGTGGGTGGGGGGGTGGGGGTAGAGGATAGAGAATGGAGCAGATGGGGAGTGAATCCACTTCTGAGAGGAAACAAGGTCTCTAAGGGGACAAATCCCGAAGCAGGCACCCTGCAGAGACACTGCATGGGAAAAGACAATCTGAAGTCTGTAATGCAAAACAGAAATGGGCGCGGGGGGATTCCCTCGAGGAGGAGTAGGAAGTAGGAGAATGATAGAGGATCAACAGAACGAGAGCAACGTGAGCCCGGGAAATCCTGGCAATAGTAATGAGGCACTTGGATCAGCATTCATCCAGAACCTAAGGCGATAACAGAGTAGCAGTTGGTTGGGTCTGAAGGGAGGTGGGTCGCGCGCTTGGCTTGGCCCGGCCGTTGCCAGCGGCGATCGAGGGGCGCGGGCCGCCTGCCGAGGCTGGGAGTGCGCCGTGGCTCGTGGCGGGCGGGCGTTGCAAGGGCGTGTGGGCGCGCGGGGCCGCCTGGCGCGAATGGCATTGCCCTTCTGCGCTCCGTTGGGGCGCGATTTGCGCGATTCGAAGGCGCCGCGGCTGCCGGAGCGGGGGTGTCGACAGAGGGGAAGGGAGGTTCGCTGATCGGGGCCCGGGCGGAAGGCAGCTCGATCCCATGGTCGCGGCTTCGCCGCCGCGCTCGCGCGACGCGGCCCTGAGATTGTCGCCCCGCGCTCCGCCAGGTTCCGGCGCCGCCTAGGGTTTGGGATGCCGTCCCTTGAGGGCGTCACCCTGGCCCGGGTCGCTTTCGGGCGCCCATGCCCGCCGTCGGCTTGGAGGTTCCTGGGCGGCGCCCTCGCCACTTTCGGGCGTAGTTCCTTGACCCAGTCTCGCGCTCGGAAGGTGAACCGGGGCCCACGTTTTGGCGATCGAGTCCTTGTTCCAAAACTCAAGGTCCAATTGCGGGGCGGAGTCCGCGTTTTGGGGCAGCATCGGAGTGAGTTGGCTTTGTGGCATTGCCAGGTGGCGGGGGCGCGTCGCGGGCCGCAAGCAGGCGTGCTCCGGCATGGGGTGCATGTGCAGCAGGCCTCAAGTGCTGGAGCACTGGGCGCCGAAAGGTGAGGCGTTTGAGGGGTGAGGGAGGCGAATGGGACCCTGGACCCGCGCCTGTCTACGCTAACAGGGTGCAAGGAACCGCTTTGGCTTTGGAAGGCAACTTTAGGTGAAGGAAAGCATAGGAAGGTCATGTGATGTGGCCCACCTTCTGAGCAAGGTTGCTGTATCGATTGCTTCCCACAGTGCCTCACGCCAAGGGTCGCTCACCCTCTCCTGATCAAGAAGTTATATGGATTGCATTTCAAGCATGAGAAGGAGGTTGTGGCCCAATGAGAACAGTGAGAAACTCCCTTGTGGGCAAGGATTTGTGGAGCTCTGTATTGTGGCAGCGATGTGGACACAGATGCCGTCAAGCACAGCATGAAAATAACATGAGCAACATAGAGACAGGGACTCAGGGAAGGGGGGGGGGAGGAGGCGAAAATGCTTAGTCAGCATCTGGTGCTGTGCCCCAATAGTGTGGGTGGATGTTGGACGATGTTGGTGGTTTGGAAAGTATTCGATGGGTCTCTGACAGCTTGATATTGGGAACAGCAGGGAGGGGAGGACATCTCCAATCTTGCTTGAGTGGAAAAGGGGGGAGGGTTCCTGTTTGATGGTTGTCATGTCATATGCCATGTTGCATCACATGTTCCAAGAGCCACTGCAGATTAGTGATGCTGGGATGCCAGCCACAAATGGCCCCACAGCTGGTGTGATGGACAGGCCTGGTTCTTTGAGGGGGCTTGCTGACGTCGATCCTGGCAAGCTGACCCGTCAGCATCTTGCACAGTCATGCATGTTTTAGTTTTTCTTGGGGGCCAAGAAAATACATAAAAATAGAAAATTTAGAAAATATATATAGAGAGAATATGGAAAACTTATCTTAATATGGGCAGCCCTTCCTAAAAAGTAATCTTGCACTACCTTTGCCAGCACCAAAGAAAATGCAGTGCGCATCCTTTCCTGCAACCAAAAAACAACACACTGGTGTCGGCACATGTTCTACCCAACCCAGATGATCAGACAGCATCAGTCTGCACCGTAGCAAATGGTGCCAAAATGATGTACTACCTCCATTTCACAAGTCTTGTCCGTTATCCAATGTTGCCATAACTTTGCAATATCAACTCAGTTGGTAAATCTATCACCAGATTCGGATTCCTTGGTCGATTTTTGGGTATTGGGGATCTTGGTTACATTAATCATCACATACAGCAAGATCTGCACAGCCTTATCAAAGCGTCCCCATACATCTTCGTCAGGGCCTCAATTCCCATAGTTTTGCACTCGTCTTATCCCCGTGTGTCTCACCCTATTTCCCCGAAATTATTCAAGAACTTTATTGTAGGCAATAAATAAGCAATGCTACAAACTTTGCAGAATTTGGCATCGTCACAGTCACGCTCTCTGTGGACCATCTCTTCCGCTATGTTGACTCATGCCTTGAAATTGCCAATTTCAACGATTCGCAATGTTGTCACTAACCTAGGCGGTTCTCGGGTTAGCGGCAGTATGCACGGCCTTCCTAAACTTGTTGCACCGGTTAGTTCAATGCTATTGCACTAATCTAGGTGTCTTTTGGCCTCCAGCCACAACACACGCACAATTCCTGTTGACATCCAAAAATCTGCAGCAAGCCCGCATCTTTTGCTCTGTGGATTCAGTTTTGAACTTAGCCGACCGAATCTGCATTGTATACGAAACAACCACGCCATTCGTATTTCCTAGAGATGACTCAGGTCGATCCACCTCCTTCAAAGGGCAAGCCTAGGCACCCATACCCCGCTCTAGGTCCCGACGAAAGGAAAAGTGGCGTTTGTGCTCCCCTTAGCATATCTCAAAAATGGCATCACCGTTTTCTACGCTTAAGGGCTTTATAGATAGCTATCAACATGGCACATTGAAGTTGTTTTGATCGAATTTTTTGACTCGCACGTTTTGACTCCACTTGGGTGATTGGGATAATGGACAGGACTTTTGGAACAGAGGTAGTAGCAAATGGTCCCTTTGCGCGCAGGGAATGCCACACAATGCCCCCAGCCCTGCCCATGGCCATTGCTAGGATGCAGGGAAGGCGCATGTTTCTGAAACCATATCCTATGGGCCAACGAAGGGTTGTACTCACAGGGCTCTTCAGCAGTGGGCCCTATGACTAGGGAACATCGGCAAAGCTAGACACAGTCTCACACACAAGATTTGGTCCTGGTTGGGAACGCGGTGTATCACTGGGCCAGTGTTTGAGCACAGTTTGAGCAGGGGAGAAACTTTTGGAAAAGGCAACTGCTGCTGGCAGCATAAGGACCAGCCTGTGTTCACCTGCAAGGGTGATGTTCAACGTTGAGTTGGCAGTTGCAATCAAAGAGATTTGCCCTGTGAAAGCACCGTCACCAGCAATTTTGCAGTCTTGTGGACGTGTGCTGTGCAGCTGTCATGGCAGAAGTGCAGCCTGCGGCCAACCACCAGCATTGTCAGAAAAGCTGGGTAAAAAGGCAGCCTGGATGACTGTCAGTGTTTGCAGGTCCGACCGAACATCTGTGCCCTGAGCACAGTGTAGGCTGGCAACCAAGTTGTGCGTGCCAAGTGTGGGTTATGTTTTGGGATCTGTGGGCGATTGCACTGGTTTGCACCCAGCTTTCAGTGATATCCCAGCAGGATCCATTGGATGCCAACAAATTCCTTACCTCTATGGCCTAGTGGTGCCAGACCCATCAATTTCTGCGTGGCTAGGCTGTTTTAGAAACGTATGCAGCATGCAACTGCACGTAGTGGCGATCTGCTGAACACAATTTTGCTGGCAAGTTGTGGCACATCGTGTTACTCATAGCCTTATGTGATCTGTCGATGTTCATGAATGCAATCAGTGGAATACACATTTCTGTAAGGGGATCAATGGTCTATGCTGTTGTGTAACAGTATCTATCATTGGAATTAAGTCCGTCATCGCCTTTCATGTGCAAGGGCAGAGTTTGGTGCAATGCATTTGAGGAATGTATCGCACGATTCTGTTAAATGATCTGTCAGAAATGGCGATTGCCAAGACATCTGCTCAAGCAGGATACATTCCCAGCTGGGATTGTGTAGCCAGCGAGCACAGCTGTGTCATGTAGTACATTGCACTGTCCTGTAGTGTTGCACATTGTGCTGTGGAGTGCACCAGGGTGGCTCTGTCAACAACAATACAGTATGGGTCCCTATATAGTGCCCCCTTTTTGGCTTGTCACCATTTCTGTAGTACTTTACGCAGCTGGCTTCAAAAGCCAGTGTGGGCCTGGTAGGCTGGGTGTAGCATACACCCTACACCAGTGGCCTGGGTACCTCCTATACTGGCAGAGATACACCGGCAGCCATAGTACCCCCTACACTGGCGGCTGGGGTACCCTTTACACCTTAACACAATAGTGCCCCCCTTTTGGCAATGTCACAGGGGGCCGCTATATAGGGAAGCCTACCGCATTTGAGTGCTGCAACTTGCCGTGCGCAGAGGGATGAGCAACGTCTGTCAACCAATTCAAACAATCATCAGTTATTCTGCAACGAACAGCTATTAAATTGTGCGGTTGCATCTTGCAGCCAGACGCTGTGCAAGCACACAAGAGGGGGCAGACCGGAGGCCGCGATCCTTCTTGAGCCATGGGCATTCCCGGGACCTGAAGGCTCAGGCCAAAACCCACACCAAGGCCCAGTCCAGCCGTGTACTGTCTGTGCGGGAAGTGCTGGAGCTTGCCCAAGATGTGGTTATGGAAGGCTTCCGAGGTGGGACACCCAGACCGGCAATGGGCTGTCCTGCTGTATGAGAACAAATCTCATGCTTGTGAACGACAGGCAAACCAAGATTCGATGTTTGGGGGGCTGCAAAGGAGGCATTGTTGTTTCCATGGCAGTTGGTGTTGTTTTTGGCACGACTCATAACCATGGCAAGCAAGCAAAGCATGATTGGTACTGACAGTGCTGCTGATGATTAAGGTGTGAAGTCGCCACTGTTCCTTTTGCTTCAATTCTGCGTGGTCACGGTTCTCTGTTTGCAAAGACAGGTGCATCTTTCCGTGGTATTGATTCGTTCATAAAACTGTGCTCCATGATATTCGTCTTCTGCAGGATGACGCCATGCATATAGAGTAGCAGGTTGGCATTTGTGGTTTTGGGTGAACTTCTGTTGTCGCCACACTGTGCCCCATGCTTCATATGTTGGTGTACTTGTGGCCCAGGCTGCATTGACCCATTGACTGTTGCGGCCATTGCGCTCTTGGAGAGTGGTGGCAACGCGAAGGCTGTCCGATGGGAAGAGAGTGTGGGGGAGGCACGCCATGGATTGTGCATGGTACAAGACCCACATTCCCCAAACTGCTTTAGTGGTTTCACACCCCAAAATTGTTTCTTCATTCAGACTTCAGAACTACCTTTCTCACATGAGGGGCATGTTCCCCACTCCTGCAGCACCGATTGTGGCAAGTGCAGTACCAGTCCTGTACTCCAAGGACACAAAGGAATGGCACATTTCTCGCCACATTTGCAAAGGCAAATCAGCAGCATATTCTCCAGTACTCTCTTTGCTCTTGTATTTTGAATGTTTTCAGTACTTTAACTGCTTGGCAGCTTGACAGTCCCTTGCATGTGTGTTGTCTACAGATGCTCTTCTCCACAGCCCGTTGGCTCATGTCCCTGGGCCACAATGACTACATGGCAGGATCTGCAGCCAGCCTACAGGCACCCAAGACAGCGCTTTACTTTGGTGCTGCCTACCTCAACCACCTGTCGGGGCTCAATGGACAGCCTCAATCTGAGGAGTTTGTGGTAAGAAGACATCTTGTTTGCAGCATTGGACTCGTTTCTAAATTTGTGAATCTGTGTCTGGAATGCGCACCACAAAGTGTTGTCCAGGTGCCTTCAAAATGACTCAGAGCAGCAAGCATAACATCAACATTCACAGTAGTAACAGCAGCCAGGTTTTCAGCAACATGGTTGTATGCACTACAGCACCATCGTTAAATGTACAGGTTGCATCCGCTGTTGTGTTATGCTATACATAGCTCTGATAAGATTGTGGGAAGGATTCGTTGCACTTTGAATCTGACAGCTAATGCTGTAATTACCTGCAGGTACAGAGTTACCATATTGGTCCCAAGTCTGCTGACCAATGGGAAGCAGACTCCTCAACAGATGACTACTGGCGGCGGTATGTGCAGGCCAAGCGACAGCTGCAACGCCTGTATGATGCCATTGGCAATGGTGACGGGCCCAAGGGAGGAGAGGAGGCCGAGGAGCCGCTGATGCACATCGTTCAGAAGGGGGAGTCGCTCAAAGTCATTGCAAAGGCAAGAGATGCTCTTCAGTTGCAGTCAGTGTTCTAGCGGTTGACTGGGCACTTTGGTTCAATGCGTTGGTTGCATAACTCCTTGGCACAATTCTCTTGCTGCAGCTATGTGTGTTATTGCTGCAGCACATCAGTTGAAAGGCACAAGAAATTGTGGTCCTGCCCAGTGTGCAGTGGAATGGTACTCTGTTGACACAAAAGGTTGTTGTATTGGACACATCTCTTGAGGTTGAAAGTGGTTGAGGGTGCTAGGAAAACAAAAGGAGGGACAACAAAGCTGCCAATCAGAAGCAATAAAAGAACACGAAGAGATCCTGTAAATTCCGTGGATTGCAGTTCCCAGACTGGCAATGGCAGACAAACCCCTTGGAACCTGCAGTCAATAACGGACGCAGAAAATTCCCTCACTGGTTCAATTATGTGAGATCATCGCTCCACATGCCACTCTCATGACTCTGTGCAGTATCTTTGCCTTCCCCCAGGCATGCGGTAGCAGTGTGGCTGACATCCTGTGCGCCAACCCAGAACTGAGCGATGCCAAGTGCTTGCGGCCAGGTGACTGCATCGAGGTGCCGCAGCAGGTGTGGCAAAGTCCGACCAACCGCTGTGCGCACTTGTGTGTTGGATTGCTGAACAAGTGCTCATTGTGCCTATGGTGAATTTTGGCACCAAAATTGCTTGGAATCAACAGTGTGGTTTGCAACCTAGGGTACATGTGAAGGTGACACGATTTGGTCCTTCTGAAGCAAGGAAATCGGAGTGGTGCTGCTGATGCTACTGCTACAGGATTTTGAGCAGTTTGGCACTGCTTGAACACAGGCTCAATGTGCATGAAATGAGTCCGTTTTTGCCAACATTTCTGACACGATCAGGGTTGGCCAGTCCTTTCTGTTGGAGCAGCGCTCAACTGGAATCTTCAGACAGATGGATTGTTTGCATGGCCTGTTGCTCACCACCTTCTGTTATTTGTTTAAATTGAGAATTTTGGCTGATTGGCAGATCGATTGACTGGGCCGTGTCATTGTTCTTTGATCCATTTGTTTGTTTGGTCGTTGTGCTCTTGCCAGGCTCTCTGGCCACGCTTGTACGCTGTGCAATCTGGTGACAGCATGGCATCCATAGCACGTCGCCATGATGTGTCACTTATGCGCCTGCTCAAGGTCAGCTGGGTCCTGAGGCATCCCCCTGAGGCCGTTGAATTCTGCACCTGTTTGCGTTTACCGCCATTTGGACAACACTTGCTTTGCACCTGCCAGGGCTATCTGGGACACTTATTATGTCAGCAAAATATCTGTCCTTTGGTTTTGTCGCATTTGCAGCCTGTCAGTGCCAATTCACTGTTTGGTGTTCTTCATGGTACATGCAGTGGTAGTTCTTTAGCATTGCTGCTGGGCTGTGTCCTAGTGCATGGTGCCCTACTGGCACAGATGGAAAGTGGCCCCCAAAACACAACCAAGACATCATTATTTGGTCCGGATGAAACACGATTCGCACTGCTAGTGCATAGTACATCACTGTTACATGCTGGACTATTAACAAGCCATTTTCGGCAATTGAGTACGATTTAAACACTATATGATTTTCGTGTAATCGTCGTTTATTTTACCAGTGTGAGGGTGCTTATCGTTTCAGTGCCCTTGTACTGCTGCTTATGTGTTTCAGTACTCTGCTACTATGGCATATATGTATATTTTGCTTGCATGTGTATTTGGAAAACGACTTCATATCTGACATTCCTTTGGAATCGGCACCATCACGTCTATTGCTGTCGATGGTGATGCTAACTCTGACAACAGACAATACGTCAGATTATAAACTCTGATATGTATTATTGCTGATAAAGTGAAATTCGAAACTCGTGAGATGCAAATGTGTTGGAATTCTTTTGGAAAGTATTGTGACCAGAGCCCAAAATTCAGGTATCAAAGTTTGGAAATGTTGATGTTGCAAAATGGAAAGGATGCATTTGTCTGTGCCTAGAAGTGCCGGTTACAATGGCCTGGGAAACATCCTGATGACTTGGATTGAAATCAGCGATCACGTGATGGCATTGGCCATGTGTAAGTTTTCCTGGTTTTCAAAGGTGAACCCTGACATCAAGGGCCAGGCCCACCTGCAGCCAGGCTGGGTGCTGTCCCTCCCTGGGCTGCGGGGTACGACCTGTGAAGCTGAGGACACCCTAGATTCTAGAGACCTCACATCGTCGGACAGCGGCCTGTCTTTCCTTGCGGCGATGGCTGGCAAGCATGGGATGTCTATTGAGGAGGGCCACCATGGTGATAGCAGTGGAATTCATTGTTCTCTTGATGGCATTGGCTTCCGGAGGCCGCACGAGGGCATTGCACGCCTGGGAGCCAGGTTGAATGCATTGAGGGCCAGGGGCTTGAGGGCTTGATAGTGCCTTGTGTGCAGGCAAGTGTGGCAGTGGCAGAGCATTGAACAATGCAGTACACATGCAGTGCAGTACAGTGCATGTCAGTGACGTGTCAATGCAGGTGGTGGTGCACTTCCCGGAGCTCTGTTGCAGGCCAGGGTGGCCAGGATTCAGTGCACTCACAGTAGTGCTGAGGGGCTGCATGGACTGTTGGTCCGAATGGCTACATGGGCATCTTTCCCAGTGCTGTGCCTGGAGATTAGAAATGGCTTCAAGATTCAACGAGTCTCGGGGGGAACAAACAGCCTGATGGCAGCATTCTCTCCTGCAAAGTACTTCCTGTGCATCACTGAGAATGAGTGGCGCATTGCTGTGCGCAGTTCACCATGTTGCACATTCAGCCAGCACTGGGGCTCGTTGAAAACAAACCATGGCACCACCATGGCATATCAAGCTGGATGCTGGTGCGAATGGCGCACGGGCCTGCCCAGGCATCGCTCCCTTTTCCAGGCAAAGTGCCCTCAAGAGTTTTCTACACATGCATTGACTGCTTGCTGGCGGAGACTGCCCTCTGCGAGGTCCCTGCGCACGTCCCTGGGCAGCATGGGCGCTGCACTAGGGTGATTTGACTTGACACACGATTTGAGACGTCAGCCTACATCGTTGGAGGTTGCATGTTCTGTGGAGTGGAAACAGTGCTCTTGGGGAAATGATTGTTAAATGGAAACGGATTGAATGTTTGGACCTAGTGTATCCATCGCTGACGACTCATGGAACGATGGAATGGGCAAAGTCTTGACAGAAGAGACATGGCTGAATTTGCGTTGGTATTTGTCCGAAGTCTTTATCGACCTTGCCTTGAAACTTGGCATAGTCTATTGTGGGCATTGTTAGGGAAATTGATGCATTGCCCCGTTTTCACTTGCACTGTTTTTCCAGAACTGGATTGACTCTCCAAGGACTCTAGGTGCAGGTTTTAAGGGACAGGTGTTAGGGCTGTTGTCTGTTCACAGAAATCTTTGCATTCTTGTACCATAAAGTCCTAGTGCAAGTGACAGTGTCATGAGTTTCAGCTTCTGGATTTGAAGCATGGCTTACCCTGGCGCCCTGTGGGGTGCATTCTGTCCACCTAGGCTGTGGATCGTCAAGCACGATGTGGCACTTGAATTAGGTCGGGGAACGTTCGACACTGATACAAGGCTGATATCTGGTACACTTGCAAGGATGTGCTGTCTGACTTGCAGCCAGCTTGCCTAAAATGCAGCCGTTCGATCTCTGACTCATTTTTAAGAATGCGAATAAACTTGAAATGCTAGGATGCAGCTGAATCTAGGATGACGCGTGGTGATGGTGTATTGTAGGACTCGTGCGGGGCACATAGATTACAGTGGAGGCAGTGTTTTTGTTAAGGGCTTGTTGAGGCGTGTGTTTCCTAGGGGTAAGGGGATCGGTAATCAAGGTCTTGGGCAAGCTTTCGAAGAATGCTTAAGGGTAGTTGTGATGGTGGCTTGGAGCTCTAACAGCACGAACGGTAACAATTTAGCACAGGAGTTTCGCATGGGTGGCGCTCGTCGAAGAGAAGAACAGATACCTTATTCAACCCTTCCGCATCATACAATTTTACCGTTATGCTTTTTGCTCGGCTTTTGTTTTTCAGAGCGTTGTTTCTATTTTTCTACGTTGCTCCGGCAAAATCACATTAAAAGAGCACCACTTATTTTATCGTTTTCTCTGCAAAAAGCCTTGTGTTACTGTGCAGAAGGTATGAATATATTACAATATGTGATGGGCTTGTGGAGAAGGCATGCGTTTACAATGGGATGGGCTGCCTTTGGAACGATGTGTGCTTCTCTTCCCTGCATTGTGGAGCTCGCCAATTGGCCAATGTGCATCCTGCTTTGTCTCGCCTTTCTGCGCTGACACCACAGAGCAGGCTTGTTTTTAGTGCTGTAAGGACTATTTACGTTTTATGCGTAAAGATAGTTTTTACGTTTTTACGTGTAAAAGCGCGAAAAATACGTAAATGCTACGTAAACACAGCCCCATGTACATAAGGACAGAACACAGACTTGGGGAGTCCGGGGAGTGGCAGTCAGACGCGCTGGAATGGGTAGAATACGAATATTGGTTCCATGCCATCGCTGCTATTGCCGAGGGTGGGGTGGGCACTGTGTTGCGGGTGTTGGAGATGGCCGAGGACTGATCGTTGTACACAACTTTTGTCGTGTAAACTGGCTGTCTCAACGAGCCACAAAAACGTAAAAATAGCTGGCAAAATAGCCCCTTTCGCAAATTTGCGTTTTTACGTGTAAACATGTAGACGTAAACTTAAAAACCAAGCCTGCCACAGGGTGCACATCGATTGGCGACATGAACCAGCACAAATTGCTCTTTCGCTAGCCCGCTCCTTCAGAATTCTGATTGCGATTGTTGAATTCCGATCGTTGACGCTTCAGCATCATTGTAACCCAGAACGGCTTGTGCGCGCTTTGGTAAAGCTGTACAGCTTTCGCATGCAAGACAAACGTGCCTCTATGCTGGCCCCAACCCCAAAACACGAATGGTAGCTCCCACAGCAAGAGAGCCAGTGGTCTTGCCGCAGTGGGTGGGTTGAAGGCAGGCTCCCTGCGGGCCATGATATTCAAGGCCTACGAGCCTTGTTGTAAACCATTAGCAACCTGTCCCATTCTTGCACCACCATGCCCATCGTGCTTCATGGTCACGATGGGCCATCAATAGGCCCACTGCTCAATATTGGCCTTTCAGGCATACCTGAATCACCGCTCACAACGGTGTCCTACGTAGACGCCTACATAGGCGTTTTGGCAAAAAGGGCCGTCTGGAACAACGATGGTACCGCTGTGAGCGGTCAGCATGCTGTTGTGCACATCATTCTGGCAGACGACAACCCAACCAACGTGCCGCAGCCGTACAGCCATTTTTGGTCCATGAGTGCATGGACAAGAATTGTCGGTGATGATGATGCGATGAGCTCTGCACGAAGCTGCGGTTGAGTTGCAGCATTCTACATTTGTAAGTATTGAATTAGTGGACGGACCATCTGTCTACAAATTAGCCCAGCGGTAATTCAAGGATGGAGGCCCTTTCGCGAATTATTATTGATGGCAATTCGCGCACAGACAGCCTGTCCATCTGCGAGTCAGCTTATTTGCAGACACGGACAGATGATGCCGCCTGCGTCCGTCAATTTACAGATGGTCTGTGCGTTCGCAAACTGTGAAGACACCTTCGGAATTCTCGGTCTGTGTCTGGCTTCATCGCCCATACGTGCTACCCTGTCGTTCGCCGGATCAGATCGGGGCTCGGCACGGGATCAGGCAAAGTACATATAAAGTATCTATAAAGTATTGTTCGATGAGCCTGCAAAATGGCCCGTTTCACAAGTCATCTTTGCTGTGAAGGGCCATCAAAAATGAGTAAAAAGTGTTAGAAATGCAATCAGCATACTAAGCAAAAAAAGAAAACCAAAAGAAAAGGAAGAAAGAGCAGCTAAGTACCCGGAATATTCGGGAAAGGCTGCCAAAATTTTTCCAGATCATTGGCAATAGTCTAGGCATATGACAAGAGAACCGGGGAAGTGAAAGGTTGAGCCATGTGGATGCCATGGCACCCCGCTGCCCTCCTGTGTGTCCTGTACCCTCGATGGATTCTGTGGCCTCCTGCTAGCATGATCTCCTGCGCGGATGGAGAACCATGCTATCCAAGTTTGTGGAACCTGCCAACGCCAAGGCAACTTGATGGGAGGTCGTGCGGCCCCTCCCAATCGCGATTCGCCGGGAGATTGAGTTCATCATGCAGCGGGTGAGGACGCTGGAGGGGGGAGTTCCGTTCTCCCTCGCTCAGCCGTTCGACATGGATATTTGGAGAGATGAGCAGGATTTACTGCAACGGAGAGAGTGGGGAGTTGATTCCTAAGTGCAGGAGGGGTATGGAGTGGGGGCGGTGGAGCCAAAGGTGCTGGAGGGAGCGCAGGAGCAGGTAGAATTCACCAGAGAAATTGCTGCTGCGGGGAGAGAACATTGGCAGCCGACGGGGTCCATGAAATTTCGAGAAGTGCTGCGCGCCATTGGGGAATGGGTGTGCTGCCATTGGGTACAAGTTGAGGAATTTGGAATCATCCAGAACACCACCATAGAGAATTTGTTGGAGTCGAAGGTTGCGATTAGGATACAGCAATAGTGCGGACAGCGGTGGATTCAAGAGTGCGCGGATGGGAATGGGCGCTTGAGGAACCCCGCGCAGCTCTAGGATTTTCTTTTTGAGAATCACCACGATTCAGTTATGTTTTATAGCCTAGTTTTGTGCCCTGAAATGCGTGAATTCACAGTCCAAACAGACTGAGAGGGGTGTGCGGAATGTGCTGTGCGATTTTAGACCAAGGGAGTGTGCATGGGAATCGAAGTGCTGGTCAAATTTTGCTTTTGCATGGCGGTCTGTTGAGCAGTCCCCGGGGGAGTTTTTGACCAGTTTCCAAAGGAGTTTCTGAACGCTTTCACTTGGAACCTGTTCATGTCGCCAATAATGCTTACACTCTACAATGTAACGCACACAGTGACTGGCTCCCCATTGAGGCAAAACTTAAGATGTCCACACTGGCACAATGGCTCAATTTATGTTTAAGATAATTTGACAAGGAGTTTTAATGATTTATATGATTTGGATGATATAATTTGGCGATAAAAAACATGATCATTAGATTGCTTGCGTCATTCTTATGAATTTTGATATATTATGTTAAATAACAATCATTTAGGTTATTAAACTCATTCAAATCATTTAGTATAATGATCAGTCATCTATATTCATCATCATAGGCGAGTTTGAAATGGCATGGGGTCACACACACTGGACTATATGTGTGAACTTGGTGGCACTGGGTCGTTGGGCATGGTGCAGCATGTGCATTCCATAAGGATGGTGGCAATGGTGTGATGGATTGGGATGAGAGCGTGTCACCGTGCTGCCAACCTTGGCAACGTGTGTGGGTGCCGTGGGGTGCTGTGGGTACTGTGGGAGAAGTGTGGAAAGAGCAATAGGGTGTAAATATGATGGTGACTATTGTTGTGCATGGGATAAGGGAAAATAGTGATATAGTAACGGAATAGTGTCACTAAGAGATGTATGTGATGAATTCTGGCGAGTGTGCGGGATTCTGATGAGAAGGGAGGATATTCTAGGTGCAATATGTAAACTCGTAGTGTTATATGGCATTTGAATCGGGTAGTTCTGTAGGAAGTGTATTTAGAGGGAAATGGGGTGAGGTGGCCAGTAGGATAAGGAATAGGGTATTGTGGTGTAAGGGTTTTTGTTATAGTGCTAGGCAGTGGTGTTATGGAGCTATGGCAGAGGATAAAAGGGGGGCCGCTGGTCCATCTGCGAATTGCGCCAAGCACTAGCACACCCCCGATTCTGGGCCCAGGGGACCAACAAGGAACCTAAAACAGGCCTAAGTATGAAAGCAGCAAGAAGGACCTAGAATTGGGCCTCGGGACCAACCACACAAATTGTTCAGCGGGCGTCCAGGAGTTGTGTGGCGAAATTCTGGATCATTTGGAGTGGAATTGATATGAGCGCGGGGGATCTCCTGGATCAAAGGCAGGAGTGGTGGATGATCAATATCAATTGATGCTGGAATCGACTGGGAGGTAGAGTGAATACTTGTTGGACATCCAAGTGCTGCAATTTGCTTGTGTTGGTGGAATCAAAGGGTACTTGGTATGCTGAGCTGGGGATCAAGTTAGCGAATCCTTGATCAATCCTGTTGGTTACAAGCATTGATTGTCAGTGACATCATGAAGTGTTCAAGAGTTGTGCTTGTTGTGTGGTGGAGTCTTATCCAAAATATCACTCGCTGATATCGGCCATACCCCTAGGACAGCAATGATTGTCCTTAGGCTCGGAATGCACATGCAGAACAACTTTGGGTGTTGGTGAGGCAGGCTGTCGCCCCTCGCTTGCTATTTAAAAGGGTTCCCATGCCCAGGTTCGCATGCCAGGGGCCAGACTGAACCCGGAGCTGCAAGTCCTGGCGGTTGTAGTGACGAGATTTGTGGCTTGGCTATCTCCATGTGCCTGCTGGTCGGTCTGCGTTGCTGAGTGGAAACGACCAGCTCTCTCGCGTGGCGGATCCTGGCATCTGGTCCAAATGATCTGGACGCTCGCATCACTAACGGCCGGCGGGATCAACCACCGAATCGATTTGGTGTCACAGCAGGTGACTGAGGTGGGCACGGCAATGATTGATTGCCGTGTGGGGAAGGTCTCGGGCGGGCATAAGAGTTGGCGCTCCCGTGTTTGTTTGCAGTGCTGTGCTATGAGTCATGGTGCAAGGCCGAGTTGAATCTGGCTTCGGTGTGCATGGGAGCCCTACGGGCGGGTGGCAATCATGATGGGGCACCGTGGGGGCCATGGTGGGGAAGTGACAGTTCGAATATTGGTTGCGGGTGGAGCACACGCATGCGATGCTGTTCCATCGCAGAAGTGATGCGTGTCGGCGGGGTTTGTGATGGGTGGAAGTTAGTGGCTAGAGTGGCACATACGAGGCCTAGGTCGGGGATCACATAACCGTGGCAGAGGGGCGGATCAGTCTGAGCCAGCGTGCCTTGATGCGAATGACCAATCGTACCGGCGCCCCATCGCCGTTACTACCTTACGTGAGGTGCAGGCAATGGGGATCGCTGAGGGGGGCGGGTGACCGGCACCGTATTGCCGTCGCTATGTACTACTGTGGGTGTGAAGGTGAATACAATATCCCTTTAAGTACTGGAACACAGCTAAGGGATGCAGGGAGTATTTTGGTGCACACCGCTAGCTTAGTGGGGCAAGCGCGTGGCGTACTACCAGCTACCTAAAGTACTGAGAGCAATAATGTGTATTCGATGGCAGTGGGTGGCACCCAAGGAAGCTGTGGAGAAGTTTCCCCTCGATCTCTGGGTATCATACTCATTCATCTACCCCATTTTGCGAGCATGGTGCGACAATATCTATAAAGTAATTTATAAAGAAGCAGTATATAAAGAAGTAAACAATTAGAATATATCACAATATATATTGTGGTTTTAAAGTCTCGAAGCCACCTAACAGGCATTGTTTGCATATCTTAACAAAGGAAGTCTGATGCCACCTTCGCACTGCATATCTTTGTAACACAAACTGATGCGCCTACCCATCCAAGATTCTCCTGTGCACCCAATGACGGCTGTCCAATGGCCAATACAGTAGTATATTAAACCCTTCCGCATAGTAATGTAACGCTGGGCCCATTTTCGCGGAGTCAATGAATAAAAAAGTAACGGTGCCGGAGCAAGATGTGGAGCAGCCGACTTTAGTAACGGCCGGGGCGTGGCTTCGGAACGGGCTTGGCATCGCCACCTAGTAGGCCACTGGGATGTCGATCGGCAGGCCGGCCGGCGCCCGCCACTTGCCTACCAGACGGGTCGGTCCTCGAACAGCGGGAAGCGATCGCAGGGGAGCGTGGGCGATCGATCGACCGATCGCCAGGCAGGCGCCCGCCGCTTGCCAGCCGGGCGGCTCTGGCTTCGAACCTTACGAAGCGATCGCAGGGGAGCATGGGGGATCAATCGGCAGGCAAGCAGGCGCCCGCCACTTGCCATCAAGGAGGCTTGGGCCTAGAACATTGGGAAGCGACCACAGGGGAGCGCGGGCACCCATGCCGAAGGTGCCAACGCGAAATGGCACCGGCGGGGAGTGGGGGCGGTCGGCGGGCGCATGCGCTTTGACCAACGGCCCGGGGGGGGGTCGCTGGCGCCCGGATGCCGCCTTTGGGAGCCTGGGCCAAGAGCATGGGAGCGGGGTGAGCTGGGCGGATGAGGCAGGGGGGGTTGGGGTTGGGGTTGGGGGTGGGGTTGGGTGGGGGTGGGGGTTGGGGGTGGGGTTGGGTGGGGTTGGGGTTGGGGGGGGGGGGGTATTCAGCAAGCACGAGTTCGCGGCAAGGGACCCGGCTTCGCGGACCAGCTTCGCGCGGGGCGCGATCAATCCCCAGAGCTGGGTGGTTGGTGTCGCACAGTGCACGCACGTACGAGGCTTGGGACTGGTCCGTTGCACCTGAAACTTGGGATACAGCCTCTAGAGGCCCCTTGGAACCCACGCGACATGATGCGGAGCAAAAAAGAAAATAACGTAACGGTCCGGGACGAAAATGCGGAGCAAAAATGTAACAGTCGGGAGGGACCGATGTGGAAGGGTTTTATATATTACGGTATTTCGCAACATCTCCATACACCATTTAACATAGCCATGCACTGCGTGCTTTGATAGCACCGTTTGTCATCGTCCACAAAGCACTGCAAGGCCTAAAAATATAGCCACATACAACTAACTCGTTGCCCCTCAAATCCCTGGAGAAGGGTACAAAAGTAACAATGAGCCTATATCATAACAATCTCGACACAAACCAGGGGTGCAAACGATGATCCGTATCAGACAACGGTGTCACACGTAAAGAAGCAATACAGCGAAATCGTCAAGCAGTGGAGGCATAAAGCTCACTAAGCTTGCCTAATAGACAACAGTGCGGAACGTGCACAATGCCCTGTCTTGCCGTTGCACAGCTTAGGCACGAACGACTACAATAGTGTATGCATGGCCCCTGAGAAATTCAGAAAGTCCATTCCGACGAGCACATAACGCCCATTCCCACCGAGGTCCAATCGGGAAGAGCATTGGTCACTTCCTGTGCAAACGTTGTCGTCTGGTGATACAATATGCCAATTTCAATTTTTACTTCTGCACCATCTTCCGCTTCGAGCCAGAATGGCCACACCTCACCATCTTCATCCTGCGCAATGCGAACCACATGGTCCCTGCCATTCTATGCAGCGCAACACGACACAGAGTCAACGGGGATATCTGCAGAATGAAACTAGCATCACGACCCACAGAGCATATGCAAACTGCCTTTGATATCTAAAGCGTGCTAGGAGGCCGACATATGTTGCCCCATGGGCGGCATGTGAGCGAAGGCGACGGCCAACAAAGCAGCAAAAGGGTTTCGCGCTGCAGATCCTTGCAGAGCATAAACGCACGTAATTTTTTTGGCACGTGCATGGAAAATCCATTAGCCATCTGTGTCTATGCATGTTTGTCAATTAGACACCTGTGTTCAACAAGCCTGGGATGAACCGGTGCTTAATCACACCGTTACAGGAAATGCCACATTCCAGCAATTGCCAAGCGATGCAGGCAGTCACAATGCCAGAATGTAGCAGCGAATGCAATGGCGTACGTCAGCCTGAATGCTAACTACGTGGTCATCGTAAAAGCTGCATCTTTTCCCATAAATATCATCACACAATTTGTCGCACATAAAATGGTGAGCCTGTCATGCACCTCATTGTACAAGAACGTCATTTCGGTAACAGCACATAATATGCCATGCACCATAGACAGACGCTATTCTTCCAGACACACTACCGTCAATTCTTCAGGCCATCTTTTATACCAGAGAAATCGATCAAGCACACGAGCAATTTTCACTCGTTGACAATGCACCATTTCATTGGCCCATATTTCTGAGCTTGCAAGCTCCTTTCTGGACATGGCAGCTGCCTAGCTACAACATACAGAGCCGAAAAGCCGCTGGGTACAAAAGCACAACTGTTGTTAAGCCACAGATCAATTTGTGCGGAAGCAATACCGCACATATAGAAGATGAGAAACGCACCAACATCGTGCTGGACACAAACATGTGTCCAGTTCCAGAATCTAGGATTGGTCACAGGGATGCCAAAAATACATTGAAATATGCAGGAAAGTCCAAGAAAGGGCTCATGCAAATGATCAGTTAAGGGACTGAAAAGATGCATGGTCTTACATCTCCCCGTGGCACACTGCTCAGCTCTTCTGTGAAAGACCACGACAAGATGGGTCCCGTGATGTTGAGGGCGCCCCATCCAGGAGCGGCCCAATGAATCTCCAAAGACATGAGCCGCGTTTCGTTGTTGGCCCTGAC
The DNA here is from genome assembly GCA_905146915.1 of Ostreobium quekettii. Lineage (NCBI taxonomy): Eukaryota > Viridiplantae > Chlorophyta > Ulvophyceae > Bryopsidales > Ostreobiaceae > Ostreobium > Ostreobium quekettii. Next base: position 37,117 of record CAJHUC010001001.1, on the reverse strand, counting down.
AACATTCCCAGTCTGCACAATCTTGGGGTGGTGCTGGCCCCAAGGAACCTCTTTTGCTGGAAGGGGCGGCGCATGCCATTTGAGACCTTTGGAGATGAGGTTGAAAGGAAAGAAGGCTGTGGAGTCAGAGTGTACAGCAGGCACGGCTCCTGACACGTTTAAGTTCAAATCTGGAGAATCTTCAATGACAGATTCAATCGAAATGGGATCCAAAGTCACCATCAAGAAATATGGCTCATATTCATCACCATTGGGTACCTGCATATGTACACAATGAAATCATATCCCATGCAGCATATGTAAATGCATGCGTGTGCAAACCGATTAGATGCCAGCACAGCATATTGAATGGAGAGGCACATTTAAAACAGTACTGTGGACACAATTGTGCTGCGATTCAATGCTGGTCACACAGCTTTAAACACTGATAAGCTGTTGCAGGACAGAACATGTGTATTGGGAATTATATCTCAATCGCCCTTTCAGCAACGATTGGTACAATCCAGTACAACGAAGTTCTCAGCCTTATACAACTTTTGCTAAAAACAGGTTCTCAGATGAGCACACAAAAGTCATTTGCACATGCTTTCCGTGCTCCAATCATGCAAACTGGTGGGCGAAACTAAGCAACGCTTAAGAAGGCTTGAACATAAATATTAGGAATCTTGGTCCATTGTCAATATGCAATTTCAAGGAAGGCCGATTTTCCTGTTCTGAAAAATAAGACGAGCATCACCAAAAATTTGCAGCTTGCATGTTGTCGCACAGTACCACACCTTCTGCATTTCAATGTGAGACATGAAAATCCGCTTTGGACGGTGTGAAGAATATGGCAATGAAGCACTTGATGAAAAAGCACAAAGTGCAGAGAAAAGGAGCAATGCCACAATACCACTCCATTGCTGTCGCCTTGAATACAGAGAAAAAAGTGTTAGTAGGGATAGTAAGGAGCCTACTTTACAATTCCAGGATCCTGTGCACCGTATATCAGCAAAACTGTGAGCCATGGTCATTCCGAATATTGAATATTGACAGAAATTTCATACCTCCCTCGAGTTGCTGTCCACATATGTGTCAAAATCTGCCTCACAGACCACCACTTTGAACACAGAATCAAGAAAATGGAAAGCAATGTTGCTGAAAAGGATGATCTTGTATCATCATTGTCATGTCATAAAATACGACTGGTGACAGCCAATAAACGTTGCTTTGCACCAGATTTTAAAACAAGACATAGAAAACAGTGGGCACCCAAGAAATTGACAACAGCTGCTGAGCAATAGGATCCTTGTGGCTGTAATGCCATCCGCAGTACACTATCAAAGGCGTAAATGGGCTGGCAGAATAATTCTATTGCTAGTGAAGAACTGCAGTCAAAACAGATACTTTGTATCGAAATAGCCGCTCCAAATCACATGTTGTGGTTGCATGTCTTGTGAGAATGTAAGCAGGCTTCCATGATGTCTGTTGCCTTGTGATGAACATATCCACAGTTGCAAACACTAGTAAAAAAGGGTCAAATAACACTTTTTGTGAACACATATATATGCATTTCATCAGTTTTCTGCATGCTAAAAACACAGAAATAAACCAAACCGTTCAACTTTGTACATGTTTGAGCACGTGTTATTTGGCCCTTTTCTTCCTAGTGAAATGGAACAGTTTTGAACAGAGAAACCACATGGAATTCGATATCTTTTGTAACGCAACCTTGAAATGTGTGAGGAGTGGAGTATCAAATTGGTGCCAGCAAGCCACGTATTTCATGTATTCCATAATGTCCTGATTATCTTTATCACCATCTTTGGACCCAAGCCAGCCCAGTTTGTGAAAGCTTGTCAATGTTCGTGGTTTCGGAGTCAAGGACATGCCCACAAATTGCAACCAAATACTAATGCCAAATATTTGCCTTACACTATTCCATCCTGGTTGTGGTCTGTCAAGTTTCGTTCCTTAAAAATGCACAATGTGAGGCATGTTGGCAACTGCAATCAGGGAATCTTAGCACCATTTTTGGGTTTGATGTCTGTTACAGCACTTAATCTCATCTGTGCAATGATTTTACACCAGAGAGTTTATAGTGGAACGAGGAAGTTGAAAAGTACATTTCATTCTTTCAACTCATACCTTGAGGTGACTGCTGCCACCACTGGGAGAAGAAACAAACAGCACAACCATACAATGGCTCCAATCAGAGCCCCAATGACCATGTCTGGAATGAAAATCCCATAAACAGGATGAATTGCTCCAACAATGCTCAGCTTCTCCATGACGTGCTCCACAATTACTCCACCAAATGCCAAGTTTGATGTCACCCACCACCAAGAGCTGAACAGCACTGGAATCAGTCTCCAAATCTTTTTCCCTGCTATCTGCATGCCCAGCAAAGAAAAAGTGGTCAGTTGTGTGGCAACAAACTTCACATTCAACAAAAATAAATTGATGACCTTGAAGAATCCTTCAAGATATTGAAAAGAAAATTTCACGCATGTAGGAAGAGTACAATACATGTCATGTGCATGCATTTCTTTGATATGGTGTCCTCCACATGCTGCTGTGACATCATGTTATACATGACATACGGAATGACATATTGAAAGCAATATTGCGGCCATGCCCTGGTGATTTGGTGCCCTGCTCCTATTATACTGCCAATATCCAAAAAATATGGCAAAATGCATGGATCTTTACAAGGCATGGGATCTTTCCAAGACGTTAAAACATGTTAGCTAAAGTCCAAAAGAGAAAAACTTTGCAAAATGCAGGCAATCAAATTCACAGAAGTGCTTTAGTTGGGTATTGACAGATAGAAAATCCATGGTTTTCACTTAACATCCTCCACAAAGCAAAGACAATGATTTGAAGAGCAACAACACTATGAGCAAGAGCTACTTCTAAAGCTATCTTTTCAAACTCAATTCCAATCTTAGTGATGAAAACAACATTCAAAGACCTTGCACTCTGACTGCAGTATTCCCCATCTTGATGTGATGACAGTGATGCACGATGCTGCATAGTGGAATGATAGTAGGCATGCCAGGGTAACCTGCAGTAAATGTAATTTGAAGAATGCAGTCCAGCATGCTAGGCAGGTAATGTGCATTCCTGGAAATTATTTTTATTGGCCTTGAAAACCAGCAACAAAGCAACTGGATCCATCACAAATCAATTGATTCCTGAAGCAGGTCAAACATTCGAACCTTGAATTTGGGTATCGGAACATGTACCTTTGGGAACACAAGTGCCATCAGCCCCCCTGAAATTGCTCCTTGTGCAAGCATAGTGGAGGAGCCCAATCCAAGATTCGTCAAGTACAAACTGCAGAGAGATATCACCATGCTGATGCCCACAACATGATATAAAGCTCCAGAGCCACAGACTGGGAAGGCAGCCCAAGGTGCAACAGCAGCTGCCATTGCTGCCGGAACAAAAATCCCAACAGCATGGATGTGATGTGCAAACCAAATCATGGGCTTCCCTGGCAGTAGAAAGTTCATGCATGAAGTCAGCAAGGTTGCCAGCAGCAAGTCACTGAATGATGTTTTGCTTGTGCTCAGATTTACAGAGCTATTCATCAATACCATAGTTGAATAAGAACACTGTAACTCTACTTGTCAATTTTTACATTGCCAATGTCTGTTCCAATTAAAACCCTGCCGGTTGAATACCAATTTCAGGTGCAATCAGCAAGTCCACTTTCAAATCAGGCTACACAACAGTTGAACTGTGACTAACAGAGCTGTTTCATTTTGCTATTCGCTGAAAGCCACAAGGTGCAACTGAGTTAGTTGATGCTTTCCCAAACCATATATGCCATGTAGCATGCACTTGGGGGGTGTATTTATTTCAGCCCCAGGACACAAAATTGTTGTGAATCCAAGTGCATCAGTCGAATTCTGGCTGACACAAGAATGCACACAAGCAATCCTACCATGTATATGGCATGCGGATAATTTTCTTTGTTTTCTGTGGGAGAGCTTTGGGAATCGAAGTCAGCTGCGGCCGCTATTAGATGCGTGCTTTGCAATATGAGTGGGCCTGAACATGCCCGTCATACACTGGATGGTACGCTACATTGATCGATGCCGTGACGCCATGTCGAAGTATCCATGTAAGGAAGAAACAAACAAACAATCCTACTATTTGACATACACACTACAAATTTCACCTGCATTCGTGTCTGTGACAGAGATACTGATGGGAATTCTACTATCTTCATCATGATTGCCTGTATTGATCTAAACTAGCCATAATGAGCCCTTAAATGCATCACTATGTAGTATTGTGAGTGCAACATTGATTATCCTGCTCAACATACATCGTGGCAACATCTTGATTGCAAGGTTGCATTGTAATTCTGATGAAAGTTGCATCATGGAAGACCACCACCATCGATGGTTGAAACCCCATTTCCCAAGAAAAGCAACAAGACCACTCATATATAACATGAAGTTTGCCACTATCCATGCCACTGCTGAAACCACCAATGCATCCCCAGTTCATCATTCAAGCATAGTACACAGTTCACATCAATATGCTAGATCTGCAAGGTCAGCGTATCAGCATCGATGCAACATTGCCACACATATCAATGCTTAGTAGTAATGACAATTGGGCATTTACTGAAGTGCTGCTTGGCATCAGTTCGGTGGCAATGCAGGCGCAATATTTCATCAACATCTACCTGTTGCTCAGAAGTAATAATGTTCCTGTAAACAAATTCTTGAACTGGCAAATTCTCATGCATGTTATGAAACAAACAAATAGGTACCTGTTGCCAACACCCTTAGAACTCCCACCAGCCCCGGTACAGCCATGCTCAGTAGAAGTGAGAGTGCTGCGCATGCAATTCCACCAACAAGATTCTGCACAACTTTCCAGCATGACATTCCGCCTATGGCAGCCCTAGCAATGAGAATCAGAACCAGAGCAGCTTGTGGCATGAGGTGCAGCCAAACGGCTGTGCTCATGTGGTATGTGATCATGAAGGAGTGGAAAACATCAAAGAACACCACTGCTTCACTGTCAGATGGAGACAGGTCAGGCATGCTGCCTGCCATCTCTTTGGAAAACTCCTGAATTACACCAAATACAGAGTCGCCATATTCCTGCAGCACAGTCAACACAGCGTTTACCAAAATTGCTACTGCCTACCCACATTTCCACAGAAGGATGCAAGTGCTGGCCTCCAAACAGTCCTGCAATTTGTCCTTTTCATTTTCATCAAGGTTAGCTCAAATAAGCAACAATGAAGTACAGATGAACGTTTTACATACTTAAGCAATGCAAGCAATTGGGAATCTAGCTCTACTTGCATCACAGACTACATTTCCTTTGCAGTAATTCGCACCTGCCTATATTTGCTTGCATTCTGTCATTAGCAATCGCATTTACCTAGGGGTAGATTGATGATTTCCAAAGTAGTTCCGAACATGGTGGTTTTGAAAAAGGAAATAGAAATGAAAGGGCTGCCATGTCAGAACAACCACTGATACTGGTGGCCTGTGCAGTGTTTGAAAAGCCTAATCCAGATGCAAGAGTTGCATCACTGCACAAAGGGGTTTTGTAGGCCCTCACAGAATCCAAGAGATTCTAAGCTCCAATGGACTGAATGCTCAACACACCTGAATTGTTCCCCTCCGTATCCTTTCAAATGTGTCCCTGTCAGTGTGGTATGGAGCAGCATCCAACACTGTTGCAATGTCAACCCCAGGATACAGCCCATGGTGATCCATGGACAGCATACGGAAGTCAGTGTCTGCTGGGATGACATTTAGATTGAAGAAGTCCTGCGTTGTAGAGTGAAATCGATATCAAAATCTGCAATTTATGAACCAGATGGACATTGACAAGACAGACATATCTATCAAGGCCACACAGATGCACAGGCTTGTAATAGGCAGGGTGCAATATCTTGTTTCTATCTGAGCCTACTCTAAACCATGAGGCCATCAAATTCTTCCACTCAGCTTCAGCATTTTGGCATCCAATCATTGCATCCAATTACTTCCTTTTGCCTTGCTATCCACAGTGGGAGCTTTGCATCTTATAACACAATCTTGTATTATGGCGACTATAACATGAAAAGCACAAAAGCTGCTTCGTTTTGCATGCACTGTGGACCACCAGGTAGCAATGCACACATCAAGGTAATCCAGTCACTTCAAAGCATCCCAAGCACCATGGCCCAGGGCACCATCAAAACCTACAATCCAGATAACTCTTGCTGCTCTTGCATTCTAAAACAGCAAGGCCATGCTGCCCTTAGCAACAGTTGCCCATTTGTTTAATGTCTGTCTGTCATTTGTACACATGAGCTGGAAGGACTTCGAGCATCAGTGAATACCACATGTTAGTAAACGAATTTCAACTGCATTCCGCAGCTCATTTCTTGCAAGCACACCTGTCCAACGACAGTCCCTCTTGGGTGCTTCGCCCCTTTGGCATAGGCCTTCAATGCCCATATTCCCGAGTAACGGAACAGAATAGGCAGGCCACCAGAGCCAGTGGACTCCAGATTGATGAAGGCTCCAACACGGTGCCGCCTTTGCCAAAAGAAAACCACTTTTTTTACTTCAGAAAATATGTGTTGACAATGAGCAAGTGAAAGTCCAAACCAGGCAATTTTGATGTACCCACCATGGGCTGCTTGTCACAAATCCATGCGCTGCCTGCAATGCCCAAAACCAAGCAGTCATATCAGCAACTTCACAGACAAAGCAAACATTGTGTGCTGAAGGAAGCCTTTTCCAGAAAATCATGAACTGGTCTGCCCATAGGAGAGATGCATCACTTGATGGTGTGGTATGAACAGAAGATGTGGCTACACTCCAACCTGAATCTGCAGCACAAAGTTGGGGGTGTGCTGCAAAAATGGGGGTTTTGACAAGCATTATGCCAAAGTTGAGGCCAAAGGCCAAGAGACACCTTGACGTGTGCAGCCTGGCAGATATACCAAGGTCTGGAAAATCGTGCACAGTGGTGCTGCCCAAAAAGCTGGTCTAGGTTGAGGCCAACTCAGCTAATCATTGAAAATCAATATTTTTGGAAACACAATTTGGCACAGTGGAAGAAATAGTCCACAAAGAGCATGAATAACAATGATGACAAAACTCTTGAAAGGGTATAGTGATGCTCATTTGTGTCTGCAACAAGAATTTGGGGGAAATGGGTTTGAACACACCGGGATGAGGTGAGGACAAAAGTGCTGGTAATTGAGGCCCCAATAGAAGCAGACAGGGACACTTTGGATAAAACTGTGATTGTCTTGTTGTATAGCAATGATGAATATATTCAAGATCCATATCAACCGAAAATAGACCAAAAAAAGGCGAATTTGGTGATGGATTTACTAGCTGAATTGATCTTGCAAAGCTATGTCAAGTTGGATAATGGACAATACTTTTGTAACAGAAGTAGTATGAGACTTTCCACTGGCAAGCAGTCAGGGTGCACTAACAAGGATTGAAAGGTTGTAATGGAAAGTCTATTATCAAATGAAGTATGCACAAATCAGTGCTGATTGGGGTTGTGCACTTGCGGAAACCATAACTGAAGGGTGTCCATGATCAAATAGATGTATAGAAAGGGAGCCCCCACAGCAGAGCTGGCAGGCTTGAATACCATCCAACAAATGTTTGCCATTAACAAACATATGCAAATGGCAATTACACAATTACAGAAATTGCGTAGTAAGAAAGAGCTCTTGAGTGCAGTGCAAAACCATTGAAAAAGCAACACACCTGCATTATGGTCTCCTCTCCACCATTGAACATGAACAACAAGGGTGCCTGGATTGGGGCTTTGCGCTCTATGATTGAGCGTGCAACCTCAAGGCCAATGCCCACACAGGAAGCACAATCAGATGCACCTAAGGACAAGCATAATCATCATGCAATATGGAGAACCCACTCCTGAAAGGCAAATTGGCAATGCGTGCAGGTTTCGAATCTTACAAATAGCATCTCTGACACCACTAGCAAAAAAGGACCAAATAAAACTTTTGCGAACACACATAAAACACATTTCATCAAAGTTCTGCATGCTAAGAACAAAAAAATAACACAAACCCATAAACTTTGCACACATTTGAACACATGTCATTTGGCCCTTTTTCTCCTAGTGCACGTCAATGTATCAGCATTAGACTATTGAGCTAGAATCTGCCACCTAGCAAGTACTGAAGTAGGTAACAGGTTGAATGGGAATGGCCCTACAAGCTTTAGACAACACCGCAGATTTTGTGGATTGGACCACTCAACGACGATCATGCATGCTTTCCCACACCAGATGAAAGCATTTTGCTGTTGGCTGTCCCACTGCATGAAAGCATGTATCTACCTCCAAGATTTCTCACATTACATTGCCGATCGACATGTGAATGTCAGCAAAGAATCTACAACAATCATCAAGTGATGCAAGCAACTTTGTTGCTGATGTTGGTGAAAGTAAAGCCATGTGCGCACACTGGTCATTCTGGACTGAGGAAAGGCACAGTTGCTACTGCTTTCTGTTGATGACGCAGTGCACTTGTACACGTTTCAACTGCAAGACTGGCTGTCCATGTGGCGGAGATGGACTCTGTATTGAAAACACAAGACAGACAGTGGGAATGCGATTTTGTACACAAACAGTCAGTAACAACAATCCCAAAATGTATGCCTTGGAATATGCAATATGCTATTATATGCAACAGTGTGATGTACGCAATACATAAGAACACAATGTATGGAAATTATGCAACATACTGTAATGAATATACGTTCATTCACAATTTGAATTGCTTCTGTTCATTACCTTTACTGCTTTAGGCATTTTGATTCCTTTTGTGATGGGTCCCTAACTATGTCATCGCAAGAAAACACACAGTGATGTTTATATTTGCACACTTCAAAATGCAAAATTTGCAGTTCAACTGTGTTTCTTCAGTCTTCCGCAATGTGCTTTATGCTGTTTCACCAACATATTAGTCAGCAACGGCAAGTAGGCAGAGATATCAAGACAGAAACAGAAATTTGAGTCTCAAACATACCCTTGCACACAGGCAAGCTGCTGCTATACCCAGGACAAAAGTACTGAGCGTCTCTGTCACTTACATAGTACAGCATAATCATTCTAGGCCATGCTCCACACTATCTTTATACTCTGTCCAAGAGAGGTTACCTGTGGATCCAAACGTGCTGTCATAGTGTGCATTCACCAGGAGGGCTGGCTTTGATGACTTTCCAATTGGAGACAGATACAACATGACTATGGGGATGAAGCGGTAGGCATTCACTGCTTCAGCATTGAAGATGTGGTCCTTCACCGCACCACTGACCATTTCCATTGCAATCTGCCATCACCACAATGAAGAGATACATTATGACATCATTGTGCTTGCTGGTAACGTACAGCTCTTGATGATGCACCAATAAATGGATAGTGTGGCAATTTGCATGACATCCTAAAGTCTCAAATGCTACCGCCCCTTACCCAAATATGCCATTGGCATTGTAGAGTGAGGGAAAGTGCACAAAGTACATAATGCTGACCGGCACTTTGCTGCCATTGCAAAGGACATAAAAATCATCAGCAATGATGCAATGTACAAATATGCACGTGGCTTTGGAAAGATATTGTCCACAAAAGTGTATGTCCACTCAGTGCATGGTCTTGGCATAAGGGGTAGTGCTTCTAACTACTTTGTACCCTAGCTTGGGTGTTGTTGCCCCCAAACTTTCTTAGCTAGAAGTCAGGAAACTGCTTGCTTTCCCACAAAAGATGTTTGGATGGCTCCTCACAAGGCTGTAACAGTGGCAGATGCATCCCAACCTGTTTGTAGGGTGACAAAAGATAAAAGCACAAACAAGGTTAGACAAGCATGATAGTAGACTGCCAACGGCAAGATGACTAGTGGCTGCTATTTCTGAAGTATGTTGGAGGAAGGTGCGTGTTGTGGAGGGATGGGTGACTAACCGCATCACCTCTTGCCTGCAATGGCATGAGTGCCACATGGGCCCAACCTGCATGCAGACGCCTTCCCTATTTTTACCCTTGTTTGGCCAGGCACAACACTTGTGTTTACTCATCTGTTTCCACACATTGACGGGCTCAGGGAATGTGGCGACCTCTTGTGGCTAAGCTTGCTGTAACGTATCGGCTCATACCTGCACAGCTAATTGCCAAAAGCTGGATAAGGTTGGACAGTGCCATCAATGCAAATAGTTGCAAACAGTATGCATATCGAGCAGCTCTCATATCTTTGCTTGGCCAAGATCTCACAATCATGCATTGCACATCTGGCTGGTGAAGATGCAGCACATTTGACAAAGACCACTGCTTACCTCCGCCTCCATATCACCTCTCCTGTTTGCAATGATTGCCAAGTGCTCTACCTGTTCCCTCAAATACCTTGTTGCAGCACGGTTTCCAGGGCTGGAAACCTTACAAAACCCACATCAATGTGTCAGCAGATGTGCACCAGGTAAAACAATGTGACGCACTATCCATGCCTGTATTGGAAAAATACCCATGCATACCAACAAATAGCCACAGCGCCATGCATACTTGCATGATAGAGCATTTGTAAAGGCTCAGATGGCAAGAACTCTCTAAAGCTAGAATTCTCGGAAACCAGGCTAAATTCTCTCTTCTTTGCAGGACCCTACCACTCTGCTTTGGCACTGCCACGATTTCTGTACCCTGCCAAGAACAAACCTTCTGTTTTGTGTGCAAAAAGCAACAGTCTCAATACTTCACATTTGTAGAATGAGCTTAGCATTGCACATTTCGATGACATTTTACAAGACAGGCTAGATCATTCACGGCCATGAAGATGAAAAGCAATGTGGTGATGGCATTTAGTACCATCCATGTCCTTCAGCACATTTGCCCCCTTTGTGCTGTGCGGCCATATCGGCAGCGAATTATAACTCAGTAAGGTCCGGAAAACTTTAAAAAACATATCAAACTGGGCAATCTAACAAGGGGCACTGAACAGAGAAAGCAGAACAAGACTGGTCCTGGGGGAGTCATTGGTCTGAATTACCTGGCGGTGGCCGATTCGTCTGCTGAGGACGTCAACATGGGTGAGTGCCCTGGCCTCCGAGAAAACATCCCTTGGGGCAGACAGCCCAAGTGGCGTGGCAGTTGACCATATCCACCAACTGGCCATGGCCACCTGCATTGGAAGATCCCATCATTAAGCTGTAAGGAACATGCATGGTCACAACCATTCCATCAAGCTGAAATGGAAAGGAGGGGATACGTGTCACCAATTTCAAAGAAACCTGTGGTGGTGGGGTGGGCGGGGGTGGGGCTTTTCATTATAAACCAGGGAACTTCTTCCGGCTCCAGACACTTTTGTGTTGTCCTTGAATACAATGACAGTACCTTGCCACACCTTCAAAGGGCACTCAAACCATGGTTTGAGTTCCTATCATCCACTGTGCTTTTGCCAAGGAGCAGGCAATGTGCACATTCTTTCGTGCCGATTCATTCTCAGGAATCTTTGCCAACCAACAGCACATTTGCATTGTGCATTTCTTCCATACATGTTGCACCGGTCGACCACCCTGCTTGCAGATGTGCGAAAATAAAGCCGAGATGTTGTGGAAAGACCAAAGTACACAACCTGAGCCCGCCCCGGTGCGCCGCCCGCCACTTGAAGGCAAGTACAAAATCCTACGTTCGGAAGCAAGAGCAACTTCTCATGCCCATGTGCCGCAAACTTCAAATGGGAAAGAAAAACGACTCTGTTCCCATTTTCTTTCCCCCAGAGCTCCACAGGCCACAACCAGAAGGGCGCGCCGCGAACCGACCGCCAACTCACCGAGATGGCAATGTACGTAAGGAACACGAGGACACAAGACCAGTCCCCGCCGGGCCCCTCGTCCCCGCGCCTCCTCCCTCCGATTTTCACCCGCCCTCCCTTCCGGCCAGAATCTGCCACCTCAGCTTGTCCACGATCCGCCGGAACTCTCCTCCTGCGCACCATTATGCGGCCACTCGCGATCCCGCTCGTGATCTGGCCGCCCCTCTAGATTGCCTCCGCCCGCGAGCGCCTCTCGAGCCGATTGAGGATGAGAGGCTGCCACCGGCGGTGGGGCCAACGGGTCAGGGCGGCGCGTAGGTGGTTGCCAGCGGCAGGCGGCAGGCGGCAGCCGGGGACTCTGTGAGCGCGGCGCGGGCACCGACCAAGGTATATTGCCACGATACCGCCGAGCTCGTGCTCGTGCGGTACAGGAAGTGGGCAGCGTGACCAGGTATCCCAATAGACGGGCGTTTCTGTTGTTGACAAGACTTCTCTCCGCCCGACTGATACACGGAAGGTCGGGCGGGCGACACACGCCTCCAGCGAGCTTTGCAACCGTTGCCCCACGTGTGGCAGGATGGGGCTCTGCTGGCCTGGCTGCATACTGTTGGCTTTCAAACCCTTCCATATCGAAAAATTTAAATTTTACGTTTTTTGCTCCGCATTCGTTTTTCACAGCGTTATTTTGTTGTTTTACGTTGCTCCGCAAAAATTTATTTCAGAGAGAGTTGTTTTTTATTGCTTTGCGTGCAGGAAAGGCCAAGCGTTACGTCACTCTGCGGAAGGGTTTCAAACGCAACAGTATTGTGGCTGGCCAAGTCTGGTGCATTCATCCCGCTTTGGTGTCAACCGACTATATTTGCACCAAGGCCCAACACTTTTTGAGAGAATCATTTCTGGATGCCAGCTTGCAAGGGAATCTGGGGCATAACTGAAGCCGACAGACGTGGGATCTGGCGAGGTGGCGCAACTTGCTTTATTGACAGGATAGTGCAAAATCGACAAATCGTACATTTAAACATGTGTACGCTTCAGGGTGACTTTAGGACACCGGCTTATGGAACTTCTTGCTACGATTGCTGGTGGGCACGGCCTTTGGGAATTCTTGAACAGGATACGTTTGTGTACTTGGCGCGATGGCGGACTTCAGAGATGGAATACTTGAGACGCGCCTTGATGGAAATATGAAAGAACTTTCGAGTGGTTTCCTTCTTTTCCTCCTTGATTTCTTTTCGTTTCTGTAGACTCAGACGAATTTTGAGCTCGCTTGATGTTGCGCAGCTGTGCAGCTTGTGGTCACTGCTCCCCTATATGCATTGACACCAAGTAAGATTTTGGTAGATTGCGCAGCACATGAGAGTCTTTCTTCATCAGCCACTGGTCTTGCAGGCCGATCGATCGTTGCGGCAAATTGGCAATTCGTGGCCAGTAGTTTGTATGGAGATGATGCCGCGCATTTGCCTGTCGTCAGCCGTGTGGCGTTCAAGAGACTTTGCCTGCGAAAACTTGAAGACGCTGCTACAGTGTGCAGAAATCGGGGCACAGTAGCGTTTTAGATATACCAGTCTGGAAGCTGGAAAAGTCAGACTACCTCAAGTGCAAAACGATACGGGCTTTGATATACCACACCAGTTAGCTCGTGTAACGTTTTTGTGGCCTTCGCTGTTTCACTGTCCAGCGATACTTGCCAATAGAGGTATCAGATGGCCCTCGCAGCATTCCACGCCCCGAATACATTGTACATCATATTCAAAGCATTCTTACATGCATCAAAACATGGGTAGGCGTTTTCTTGTCTATGAAGTCTAGTTCAACGAGGTGCGAATGTGTCTAAACAGGGTGGTTAAAATCCGGATGGTTGTTGTTGCCATTGCTCACTTTTGGGAAGCTGCTATCTTCTCCATCATCAATTCCGTCGGATCGTACAGCAGATAAGCACAATTCTGAGAGTTTCTGAGAGTGATGTCAGTTGGGACGCACTTGGAGCTGGTCTTGAGAGCCAGAAGACAAGCTTCAGCAATGTCTTCTGCCCTTATCATCTCCTCTGGGATCGTGCCAGGCATCCCCCTCGCGCACCAACGAGATGAATAGTGTCACTGACAAACTCGTGCTGGACACCACAATGACAGTTGAAATTGTGCATTGTTTGCTTTAGTACAGTGTAGAAGTGGTGGCACACAAGTTTCGTGTGCATTAGTGTGCTGAATACGCATTTCTCCAGTGGTGCTAAGCAGCAAACAACATGGGGACAAAATATGGTCTAGCCACCAGCTCGCAGATACAAGGGCAGCACCGCCATTACTTTTGCACGAGGAATGTTTGCCTTGGTGCAGTTGTCCAGGGCTTGCACACTAGTCTTCAATTTCTGAACAACTGTACTAAACACTAGGAAAAAAAGGGCCAAATAACACGTGTTCAAGTGTGTACAAAGTTTACGGGTTTGTGTTATTTACGTGTTTTTAGTGTGCAGAACTTTGATTAAATGTGTTTTATGTGTGCTCGCAAAAGTGTTATTTGGCCCTTTTTTTCCTAGTGAAAGCAAACTTTCCTCACGCAAAAGTAATCTCCATGCTGGTCAGATCAGTGTTGCGTTAATTAACATTTGCACGGATCCCTGGAAACTAAATTGAGGCAACGATGTACGCACCCTTCGTCCTTGTGCAGATCTACCAAATATCAAGAATAGAGCAGACACATGCAATACGGACAGTGTGCTTTTGGCGTTATATCAGAGGGGATTGCTGCCAACTCTGGCATCGAGGTGTCCGCAACTCCAGGTTTGATGCAAACCATTTACACCTCGCTTCGCCGAATGGCTTCTGGCAGGCTTGGTTTTTGTGCAGTAAAAACTCATCGTATTTACGTTTTCACACGTAAAAACAGTTTTTACGTTTTACGCATAAGAATTGCGTAACAATACGTAAATACAACGTAAAAACTGCCCGGTATACATAAGGACAGTACACGCAGACCTGCGGAGTCCGGGGAATGGCAGCGAGACGCCCTGCAAGGGACAGAGAACGAGTTTTTGTTAAACCCCATCATCGCCCTTGCCAACGGCGATGTGGACATTGTGTTGCGGGTGCTCGAGATGGCGGAGCACTGATCATTGTACGCAACGTTCATCGTGTAACCTAGGTGTCGCAGGGACCCGCAAAAACGTAAAATAGCCGTAAAATAGCCCTTTTGCAAATTTGCGTTTTACGCGTAAAAATGTAAAAGTAAAAACGTGAACGTAGACGTAGAAACCAAGCCTGGTTTCTGGCACGACAGCGACCAGCCGCGCAGGCCAAATTTGGCGACGCAGTAGGCCGCCGTGTTCCAATAAGACTCCAGGCCTCCAAGGGAGGAGATGTTGAGAATCGTGCCATCTTTGCCGTCCATCAGGGCATGAGACAGGAGGCGCGTCAGCCGCATCGGGCTGGTCAGGTCCGCCATCACCTGAGGCACCCACAGTCATGCACAACATCACGCATTCAGGGGTTCAGGAAGTGCAGAACTGCGTACGGTGTTACAGTATAGTCCAGCAAGTACATTATAATGTATTAGCATTATTATAATGCTAATTAGCATTATTGCAGCGCATATGTCGCCCAGCATTCCATCAACGCGATCGGCACGTTTCTTGTCAACTGTTAAGCACAGGAGGCCCATCCATCACGTTCTCTGAGTCGTCGTTCGGCATCATCCCTGGGGATCATTAAGTTTGGTTACGTAAACTTTATGCAGTGCCGTTTGCTTTCGGTTTTATAACGTGAACAACGTCTCGACTCCCACAACCGGCACCAGTGATCCACAGCCTCAGGTGAACCGCTCTCTCACGTACAAGAACCTTGGCAGCAAGACTACACCGCACACTGCCGCCCAAGCCACCAGGCGCCGCCCCTGGCTGCGCAGACGCTCCCAAAGTTCCCGGCCCTTGCGAACATGCTGAAGGGCAAGTGGTGCCTGGTGACGGGCGGCGGTCGCGGCATCGGCCGATCGATCGCGCTGGCCCTCGCGAAGGAATCAGCATCTCTGGCGCTGACATCCAGATCCGTGGAACAGCTGGAATCCGTGGCCGTCGAGTGCAAGGCGGCCGGCGCGCCGGCAGTAGAGGTCTACCCGGCGGATCTTTCCGACAGCAAGGCGGTCGACGGCCTGGCGGCGGCGCTGTTGGCGAAGCACGGCTGCGTTTCCGTGCTGGTGAACAACGCCGGCATGATCACGAATGGAATGACCCCCCTCGAAGGGGACCCCGACGAGTGGGAAAAGGTGCGGAGCAGCGAGCGCGCTGCTCTTTGTCCCCTCCGTTCGCAGTGGCTCTGTTGTCCTCGCGCGTTTTCGCTTGTCCCGTCCTGCGCTGCGTTCAGTTCATTCTATTCGGCACGCGCTGCGATGCCCCTGTGGACCGCTGGAAAAGTGCTGTCTGCTGGCTTCCCGTTTCGTGTCCTGTCGGGCCGAACCGACTGTCCTTGTTGCAAAGTGTGCTCCTTTGCAGGAGGGTTTGGGCAGGCGCGATGCAAGGATCATCCACATCATTTGACATGGGAAACGGTCGCCGGTTTGTCACGCATAGGAATTGGGGATTCAATCACGGCGACTGCGGCCAGCCTATTTCCAAAATCCGAGGCCCACCACCCTCCGGTGCTTAGCAGTTGGCATAGTCATGTGAAACGTGCCAATCGCGTTGATGGAGCGGTGGACGATATATGCACTGCAGTAATGCTAATGTACTTGCCTGGCTGCTGCTGCGAAATGAGTATTGTAACATCGCGCGCAGTTCTGTATTTCCTGAAATGCTGCATGATTGATGTTGTGCATATCTGTGGGTGCCTCAGATGATGGTCGCGGACCTGACCAGCCCGATGCGGCTGACACGCCTCTTGTCTCCTGCCATGGTGGAGCGCAAAGATGGGGCGATCCTCAACATCTCCTCCGTTCTTGGCCTGGAGCCTCATTGGAGCACGGCGGCCTACTGCGCCGCCAAATTTGGCCTGCGCGGCTGGTCGCTGTCGTGCCACGACACCCTTCGACGGAGCAATGTGAAAGTGGTTTGTATCAACCCTGGATTTGTGGACACCTCGTTGCCAGGGTGAGCAGCATTAATCTCTGATATAACGCCAAAAGCACACTGTCCGTACGACACGTGTCTGCTCGATTCTTGATGTTTGGTAAATCTGCGCAAAGGCGAAGGTTGAGTAGATGGTTGTCTCGATTTAGTTGTCGGAGATCCGTGCAGGCATTAGCCAACGCAACGCTGCTCTGGTCGGCATGGAGATTATTTTCGCATGAAGAAAATTTGTTTCAGTGCAGTTGTTCAGAGTTGAACAACAGCGCGCAAGCCCTGGACAAATGCATCGAGGCAAATATTCTTCGCTCAAAAGTAAGGGCATTATTTGCCCTTGCATCTGCGACCTGATGGTATGCACCCTCCGCTACAGGGCATATGTGGTCCCCATGTTGTTTGTGGCTGAGCACCCTGGAGCTATGCGTATTCAGCACATTAATGCACACGAAACTTGTTTGCCACCACTTCTACACTGTACTAAAGCAAACAATGCACAATTTCAACTGTCATTGTGGTGTCCAGCACGAGTTTGGCAGTGATCACTATTCATCTCGTTGGTGCGCAAGGGGGATGCCTGGCACGGTCCCAGAGGAGATGATAAGGGCAGAAGACATTGCTGAAGCTTGTCTTCTGGCTCTCAAGACCAGCTCCAAGTGCGTCCAAACTGACATCACTCTCAGAAACTCGCAGAATTGTGCATATCTGCTCTACGATCCGACAGAGTTGATGATGGAGAAGATGGCAGCTTCCCAAAAGTGAGCAATGGCAACAACAACCATCCGGATGTTTAACCACCCTGTTTAGGCACATTCTCACCTCGTTGAACTAGACTTCATAGACAAGAAAATGCCTACCCATGTTTCGAGGCATGTAAGAATGCGTTGAATGCGATGTACAATGTATTCGGGGCGTGGGATGCGGCGACGGATACGTGATACCTCTATTGGCAAGTATCGCTGGACAGCTGAACAGCGAAGGCCGTAAGGACGTTACATGAACTTCTGGGTGTGGTGTGTGGTGTGTCGAAGCCAGTATTCCTTTGCATTTTAGGCAGTCTGACTTTTCCAGCTTCCAAGCTGGTATATCTGAAATGCTACTGTGCGCTGATTTCGGCACACCGCAGCAGCATTTACAAATTTTCACCGGCAAAGTCCCTCGCCCGCCACACGACTGACGACAAGCAAATGCGTGGCACCATCTCCATACAAATTACTGGCCACGAATTGCCAATTTGCTGCAACTAGCGATCGACCTCCAAAACCATTGGCTGATGAAGAAGGGTTCTCATGTGCTGCGCAATCTACCAAAATCTTATATGGCGTTAATGCAGACAGGCAGCAGTGACAACAAGCTGCAGAGCAGCGCAACATCAATCAGGCTCAAAATTTGTCTGAATCTACAGAAACGAAGAGAAATCAAGGAGGAATAGAAGGAAACCACTCGAAAGTTCTTTCATGTTTGCAGCAAGGCGCGTGTCAGTTACTCCATCTCTGACCTTGAAAGTCCACCACCAAACCATGTACGCAACATTGTCCTGTTCAAGAGCTCCCAATAGCTGTGCCTGGCAGTAATCGTTGCAAGAACCTCACATAAGCCAGTGTCCTACACTCACCCTGAAGTGTACATATGCCTGGCAGGCTTTGCACAGTACCCCTCACAGCAGCAATGAGGGTTCAAAAGTCGTGGCCCAGAAATCTGGACCGCAAATGCAGCCCCGAGTTGACCAATTAATCTCAAATTAGGGCAGCAAAGCCACGGCTACTTCCGCGATCAAACCCACCAAGACACGCTTCCCCCTGATTTGCTTCTTTGCAGGGACATCTCAAAGCTTCTATCTAGGGGTGAGCGTACACTATAAGACGGAAATGCAAACGTGCCCAGTACGTTTACATTTTTGGAACGGAAACATGAACGCCTGCAATACGTTTGGGTTTTCAAAACAGGAACGTGAACGTGTTCCATGCGTCCTGTTTTCCCCAACTGAAGTGCGGACGCAGGCCAACGTTTCGCTTATGGAAAGTTCGCCCAAATTGTCAGTCAACTGATCTGATCTTCTTCAGTCTAGATTTGAGGTGCCTTCAGTAATGTTATTTGGAAAAGGTACCACCACAACTAGCATTTGTTGGTGCGCAACTGGCTCAGATGCTTTATTCATATCGCTTTTCCTAGATCTCCCACATATTTTCTTGTGCTGCGACGGGCCAGCAGTGGGGGCGAAAAGTAACGCCTAGCATACGTTTAAATTAGCTGGGTGTCCAGGCCACCAAAATGTGAACACACACGCCTGCACCACGTCTGGGTATTTGGGATGGAGCTGTGAAGGTGCGTGGTACGTCTAGATCATGAAAACGGGAACACAAGCGTGCCCGTTGCGTTTGCGTTTCCAAAAATGGTAATGCAAACATATCATTAATGATTAATGTTCCATTGGCGTTTCGGCCCAAATGGAAAATAAACTTGAGGAAAGCGTTCGTTTGTGCCCACTATTGCCTCTGCCCGAACGGCGTGGATGTTTTTTCACAGGCGGTGTTGTTTCGCGCTTTTAAGGCGTGCTTCTCATCATCGCGAAAAACGGCCGTTTCCGTGACTGCGTTGGAAAACGGGTGAGTTTTTGACGGGAGGACCCTTGGTACAAATAACTGCCAACTTCTCAATACTTAAAGGATTCACTTGAAATTTCGACCGTGTACTCCAAAGACATAGGCACACCTTGGGAATACATTATTTGAAGAGCTAAACTCATGTGATGTAGGAGTAGGGCGCCAAATTCATAGAAGACAATTAATTCCAGACGCAATAAGGATTGTTTTAAGCATTGTCCCTATTCCCGAGCCTCTTTAGAAACAACGATTTATCGATTTTGTACTATGATTCAATACACCAAAATGCGCCACCTCGCCAATCCCACATTGATGACAGAAAGGTCCGGTGGAACAAAAGAACGACGTGAGAGACATCCGCAACATTGCAGAACCCCACCACGTCCGGGCAGCCGAGGAATTGCTGTAGACATTTGCCTATCTGTTTCCGCACCCCCAGCCCCAACTATGTGAGTCCACGGCCGCTAATGCGCTCGGTCTTGCGTGGCTGTGACCCAGCCTCATGAGTTCTTGTAGGCCCTCCCCAGTTTGCACCACCCCCTCGCCCTCGATCTGCCCCAGCCCCTGGCATGAGCGTTAGTCATGCCAAAGGACATCACACCACCATGCTTCTCCTTCCCATTCTACTCCCACCTACCCCACCGGCCACACCCACCGGACTTGCCGACCCGCCACTTCCCCACGACACATTCCCATCTGTTTCGACACTTCCCTTCACTTTCCCTTCGAATTCACCCGCATCTGCGTTCACAGCTCGCAATTCCGCCCATGGCATCACCCAAGCTCGGTTTTTACGCCGTAAAAACTGATCCTATTTACGTTTTTACGCGTAAAAATGGGTTAGGCCCTTTTGCAAATTTATGTTTTTACGGGAAAAACGTAAAAGTAAAAAAAGTGAACGTAAACATGGGAACCAAGCCTGGCGCCACCCCGCAGCGCACCGCAGACGGGGTACTCCCCCAGGTTAGCCCCACCCTGTCTGCTTACCTACCTTCACCGCACTTGCCGCATGCGTGCTCCTCAGTGCCGTCACCTCCCACCGTGCCGACCGCCCTCCCGCTCCATCCTTCTCCTGAGCCTCCGTCACCGCCCGATGGTCCCACCAATCCCACTAATGCCCCCACCCACCTGAGGGCGCTCTCCTCACCCATAACCCTTCGACGCCCTCGGAAAATGTGACTTTAGATATGGATTCCTCCACATCATCCTCCACCATTAGCTGATGGGCTTTCGGCAGCCAGGAAACTATCAATTTTATAGTTGGATAGTGCTTCTTTCATCTCACACCAAAGTTCGTTTTTTTTTGTGAACTCACGTACGCTGCAACAGCAATTTTTACACGCTTATTTAAGCAAGAAAGTATTTATTGCAAGGTACGTCCTTCTTCCCAAAGTGATGTACAGTTATGAATCGTGGGCCCTTAAAACCTATTAATCATCTCATATTTGCTCAAAATTGGTTGCAATGTTTTCATTTAAGTCTAGTTTGTGCTCCCAAAATTTTGAGTCATTTGGCTTAGTATTAAATCAGCAGTGTCATCTTATACGTACGTCGCTCGGCCATGCGTCTCATGGTGGCTCCGAAACAACTCATTTTTGGGCCGTTGACCATGCCACCCTGTCATGCCCCCACCTCACAAAATGGCGCGGCTCAGAGGCGAATCCTAGACTAACATCAGTAGAAAACAGCCTGTTTGCCATGCCAACTGCGATACCATTTTGACACAAATTGATGCCATCACAGCCCCTTTTATGCCATCGCACTCACTGTGATGGCATAAATTTGTGTCAAAATGGCATCGCAGTTGGCATCGCAAACAGGCTGTTTTCTGCCAGTGTAAAGGTTGGATCACAGACACGAAATTGGAGAGCAGTCCACCAGCTCGTCCCAAAAGGCGTGATTGAGGATCTCGCTTGCGTTTTGCCTCCATCTCCGTTCCCCGAATTGTGCTCCGGTTGTGCCAGGCGACCTTTCCAACTCCCACTGCAAAATGCACCTACCATGTCTTAAGACAAGCTTGGGACGTCCACAGTTCCCTTGCCATATGCGGGACAAGTTCAATCCCGCGGGATCACTGATTGCATTTTGGAACGGCTTGTAAATTATCTCAATTTTTTAGCGCACAGTCTTGAGCCCATGGGCAAGATCTTTGATCATGTGCTTGCGACGAACTGGCGGCCCGCCCTCCGCCTCTGTTTCTCCTCTCTGACCTGCAGTCTAAAGCACGCCTCCAACTTCTACAGCTTTGCGCAGTTGGGGCCGAAGCATAGTGGCATGGTCCAGGGCCTGAAAACAGGCGGTTTTGGCGCCACCTTGGAAAACCAGGGTACTTCTGGAAAAGTGAAGTTTGTTCAAAATCACACCGACAATTGACTACTTATCCGATTGTCAATCGAGTCGGTGACTCAAAAATTTGGGATCACAAACTAGACTCAAAGAAATAATGAAATTTGGTGCAATTCTGACCTATTTTAATGGATCTTCTATGCCAACAGATCATAGCTGCAACTTATTTTGGGACGGAGGAAGTACTCGTCTACCTCAAAGATTTCCACCTATAGGTGGTGATTAGCTAATCGCCTCCAAGCACTCCCAACTGCTCCGTGACTTAACCCCCATGGACTGCGAAAGCCACTTACTAGGGCTTGGTCTGGAAAGAAGTCAAAGGTGAAGGGTGCGAGTACCCCACACACTGCCTTTCATTGTTAGGATTGAATATAGACTCCACTTATCTATCTCTACACATCACCAAGAAGCCAACTAAGTACTCCTCCAAACTAATGAAATTTCGCCAACATATCTCCACCTACAGTGAATGTTCGAGGGAACAGCTCAAAAAATATGCAGTTGCTTTTGTTTCGCATGTTGTGCATGTAGATTGGACCTGGCCTTCATGCGAGAAACCTTTGACGCTTTATACCAAGATACTTGCAGTAGGGAAAAAAGGTTTACAGAAAACCTGTTCAAACGCGTAGAAAGTTTACGGGTTTGTTTTTTTTCGTGTTTTTAGCATTCGAAACACTGATGAAATGCATATATTTGTGTTTGCAAAAAGTATAATTTGATCCCTTTTTGCTAGCGTTATGTCCCAAATCGCCAGACCACCGATGGGTTGGTTTTCGTCGATGGCGTCCGCGTTTTGAACAGGAATCCTACCTCCTAACACACCCCCATGAGGTAGCGAATTTCAGTTTTCCACCGACATGGTGCGCACCGTCCCCCACCATGCAAATGAAGTCTGCATTACTGATGTGCGTACGTCCTTCAGATGGGGAGCCACCTGGCGCCAAGAGGTCACTACACAACGGTTGCAGAAAGGGGAACTCGATGCCGAACATTACACTCACATCAAACTACGTGAAATTTGAGGAGTGTTACAACAATGGGGTTGTAAATGGTCGAGCAAACGCATGCTGGTCACAACGGATATCCTCAACGCACTCGCTGCTTATAACGATAGTGCCACCCACAGCCATGCACACAGCACGGCACTGCCATTTTCTCTGGGGCCTTGTCCTCGAGATCGCGTGAATGGCAAAATTCACGGAAGTTCGATGTCCATATTAAATATATCCCAGGTCCTACGAATTCTTGGAACATAACCATCTTCATCCAGGTAAGCAAAACAATCCTGCAGCCCGAAGGGCGTCAGTGCTCTTGCCGACAAACCCAGGTCTGGCGTGAACATAGCTTGCGTGGTGAAGTGCGACTTCACCAATATGATCGGTCAGCTCCCAGACGACCCGCTTTTCCAAAGGTGAAGGGAGGGAAGTGGAACGGCCCATACGCTGGTAGCGGCTTCCTCACCAAACGCCTAGCGAGATTGCACAAGGGTGTCGGGCGGTGGCACCCCGACCTGCGCCTGGAAGCATTGCCACTCACCGCCCACAGCCTCAGGGTGGGTGGCGCCTCATGGTCTAAAGGATGGGGGGGCCCACAGGAACGGCTGGTGCCGCACGGACGATGTACTAGCAATATGGTAGACGTGTATTGAGTGTACGAACGACACAAGCAGTTGGCAGCCACATCCCACATGTTTCAAAAATGGAGGGGAAAGGCAACAAGCAATCACGAGATCCCGAATGAGAAAGAATCGTCACAGTCCATCTGCGCCCCGTCCATTCCCGGTGTGCGCAGTGTAAGGGAATGGGGATCAAGCGCCTGGGAAAGGGCAGAACATTAATCAGTCGTGTAGGGAATGATGGGGTAGGGAGCGGGAGTGAAGTAATGGGCAGTTCAGGCATTGCGCGCGGCAGGGCTGCGGGTGATATCGAGTTAGTACGGCTAGATGGACAGAAAATAGAGACGGCTAAGGGAGACTACGGGTTAGGGCGTGTTGACGGGAAGTGAGGGACAGGGTGGCAATGTTAGGTGTATTCCTGGGGTCGGTGGGAATTTCAAGGGAAGGCAATACGGACAGAAAGAGCCGGGTTGGGTGCAAGCAAAACGAACGAGGATTCTCTGTACTATAAATGGATGAAGCTAAGTGTAATTCTGCCCCTTCTGCGTCTGACGCCCTGCGGCTGGCGGCATTGGCTCAACTCGTGAGTGCGTCTCTGTGTGAACGAACTCGCGCTGCGTTGGTCCACCGCGTGGATCCCTGCACCATCTTCAAGGACGGACGTTACAGTAGTCTGTCTTTTGGGGGGACATCTCCTCGGGGGGTTGTGTCTGACGCCCACCCTCTGCACAACCACCGCCGCTCGCACGCGTTAGGGACTCGCCCGGGGGCACTGTGCCGGATCGTCTGGCAGTCGCGGAGCCAGTTCCGGCTGGCAGCCGGACCACTGGGCTCGGCGGGTGCCCCACGTGGCACCGGGGGCGGATCCAGCAATAGAGGGACTTCCCCCTACCGCTTGCTTTTCTAGCCTTTGGGGAATCAATTTGCTCTATTTGCATTTGAGTCCCACCCTCTGTGATTTTGCATTACGGGTAGGATGGAGGACGATCAGTAATGACTGTGAGGACACCATCACCAAAGAAAAGGAGATGAAGGACGGGCTCTTTTGTATCCAGGTCATGCAGTGAGCGAATGGATTGGGCGTTTATTGTCCGAATAGCTCGTGTGACTCGATGGCCAGGGCGCAGGCCCAATGGTCAAAAACCTTAGCCCATCGAAAAGACATGGGGGCCAAGTCCGATCGAAACTGCTCCAATTGATCAACTCACACCGTCCATGGCTCCATCCTCCATCCAACACGCAGGTCACCAGGAGATATCATCCGAAAAACAGAACAGGAGATTGCATCCAGCACTGAGTGCAAAACGGATTCCAAGTCAGGCCAGGTCGGCTATACCCATGTCATCTATGCTACAATATTCTATAAAACAAGTGAGGCCCGAAACTGTTAAAAACCCACGTTAAGGTGAAAACGCCATTGCAACTGTATGAAAGAACCCAAACAATGGTGATGAGCAAATTTAGCAATAAATAATGCGGAATAGCCACCCAAGCACATAGCCCATACGACACTAGCGGCCACTATATTTTTTTCGCATTGTGAAAAGCGCTGTCGCCCGCCCCTTGCACCGCAGCCGCCCAATGGATGCCACGAGGAGCGGGCGTTTGGGAATTTGGTCGCGCATATGTTATTGAAAGAGCCCCATAGAATTGGGGTTCTTATCGCTTCAAGGCGTTAATTTTCGAATGTCTGACTAATTGGTCAGACTGTCGCCGGACACCAATCTTGGGTACCTATTGTTGAAACCACTTGGTGTAAATTCCTGGTGAAGCGGCCTTGGGGCGTTCGCGACTTGTAAAGTGCTGCGCCATTGGCTTGATGGCCACCATCAGTGGAACTCCACCGTGGAGTTCCGAAGTGGAAACTTAAGGGATTAAGACGGGAGTTTCTCTAAGTTGGGAAGCATTAGAGGCGTTTTCTCTTCTTGGGGGCCTTAGATTGATTCTTTTGGTAAGTGTGCTCGAACATTGGGCTGGATTAATCCAAATGTTTGTTGTGTGGACACTGCCAGATCGCTGTTGCTGCCGTCCTTTCTACATTGATGTCTGTAAAATGTCCGATGTTCTGCGGAGCAGCTTCTTGCTTCTCTCATCAACGACTGACTTTTTGCATGTTGATTGCCAGTTTCTCGCCAAATGGCGACTGGCGGATAGAAGGAATAAAAATAATCGCAATGCATTTGACCAAAAATCGTCAGTCATGATGTTATTGGGTCTGGCAACAGCCTAAAATGCTGCTGTGTTGCGCTTTAGATTGGAGAACCAAACCATCCCAAAGATTTGATGTGGTTATGGCCCTCGAAATTTCAGTATTTCAAGCAATAACTGTCAATAGGTGTATCAAAAGTCCCCTCCGAGATTGCACATTCCGCACATTGTGCATCTTATGTAAAAACCATGCTGTGTATCCTGACATGAGTTGCCATCATCATCCATCCATGAAATCGTGGTCAAGGATATACGGGTGTGCCCCAGCAGGTTGGTTTCAACCAGCCACATAATGTGATAAACACAATTGTAATAATGATAACAACAATTGCGGTAGCCACCAATCAATTCTCCGAAGCTTCCATCTTCTCCATCATCACCTCCATCCGATCGTACAACATACAGACACAATTATTGAAGTTCCTGGGCATGATTTCCGATGGGACGCACTTTGTGCTAGCCTTCGGTGACGGCGTACACGCCTCAGCGATACCGCCCGGGGTTGCCATTTCTTCTAGGACCGTGCCGGGTTTGCCTCTTGTTCACCAAACCATGCATCTGATGCTCAGCGGCCAATTAATGCCAGGCACCACAGTGTAAGGCGAAAATGTGGCATTGTTTGCATTGCTACAGCTAACGATGAGTGGCGCATTGTCCTCCGGTGCATTGATGCATTGAGCTCGCATTTTACTGGCCTCACTTAGCACAAATAATATGGGAACAAAGCATCCCTTGAGGCAGATAGTGCAAGACATCTACTGCCAGGTGAAAAGCCTGTACTCAAACTTGTGGCAATTGCATAAGACAAGCGGTTTTCGTGCAAAAATTATCCCCAAATCAAAAGAGAACAACGTTGCATCAAAAAAAGGACAAATGACACTTTTTGCAAGTGCATATGAAATGCATTTCATCAATGTTGCGAATGCTAAAAGCATGAAAACAAAACAAGCCCGTAAATTTGTTACACACTTGGACACGTGTTGTTTGGCCCTTTTTCCTAATGCATTGGAATATGTACGCGGGTCACTGGCAAAGCGAGTTCAGGTTAGCTGTGGGATTGACAGCGAGTTAAGCACGAGATTGGGGACGCTGACTCGGGATTGAGTCACCTGCAGTGTTGTATTAAGTATTGCCAAGCGAATGGGCACGTTTACGTGGGTTGCCTCGGGTATTGTATTAGTGATGCGAAGGACACCAAAACACTACTATGTTCGTTCCAAAAGTCTTGATGCTTATCCAATCATGCCGTGACTTTGCAAGATCGACACAACTGGTCGATTCGTCACCAGAATTGGAATCCCTGTTAAATTTTAGGTTCATGTGGATGTCGGTTCCACTAGTCATCGCTGCACAACACAAAACTCACAGCCTTGCCAAAGCCGTACCTGTCCACTTCCGTCAGTGTTACAAATTCCCTGCTTTTTGTGCTCAACCTATCCCGATATGTTCTAACCCAGCTCCTCTAAATTCTTCAACAATCTTATTGTAGGTAATATTTACGCACTGTTACACCTTTTGTGTCATTGTGCTAAATTATGATTGTAAAATTTCCAATTTCAAAGATTGACCTTGTTGGCCTCAACATAAGCCGTGTTTATGGCTATGATCAGCACGAACAGCCTGCCGACCCTTGGATCATCTGACAAGACATGCTCTTGCACAAATCGAAGTGTCGCCGGGCGTTCGGCCACAACATTTGCACAATTCTTGTTAACTTCTTGTTAATTCTGCTGCGCACTGGTATCTTTTGCTGTGTGGATTCTGCTCGGAATTAGGCCACATCTCCGGTATATGCCAAACCGCCAGACTGTACTTCTCTCCTAGGGACAGCTCACTTTGATCTATTTCCTTCAAAGGCCAAGGTTAGCCCACCGTGAACCGCCACAGGTCCTGACACCACGCAAAATCGCGTTTGTTCCTTCTTGACATATCTTGAGAACGGCGGCGCCATTTGCTACATTTGAAGGCTCTCTCTATAGCTCGTAATACAGCAAGGCGAAAATACTTTGGTCATACTTCCTGACACTCAAGTTTTTACTTTTATTAATACAAATTGAATGCGTGACAAGACGTTTGGAACAAATGTAGTCTGTAATGATTTTCGTTTGGGAGCACGGGGTCTCATCATTGCAAGAAATGTTGGCAGCACAAAGTACAACTGAATGCTACGCCTTGTATCAAAGTTTACTGAAAGCGTGCTGGGAGATGGGAAGAGCAGGAGACCAGGCCGGCTGAAACCTACAACCCCTCAACCAGGTCCACTTTCCACGGAGTCCAATCTCATTCTTGTTCAGAAAAGAGAAAGCTATCTATTCTTGGCTTACTGCAATGGTCGTTCGTGGATTTAAAATGATGATAACCACTCAGCATTCAAGTGAAAGGTATGTTCGAGCGTTGTCAGCTCTTTGGCCCGCGTGCATGCGTGGGCAGTTTGGTGAGATGCCAAAGGTTACTAGCGCGTCGCACGAACTCACCCACTAACGTTTGTGCACTCCAGAGGGGCGTGGAGATCAGCCACACAGATCTCGTAAATACGAGTTCATGTATTACATGCACTTGAAGTGCATTTCAGGCCGTATCCACTAGCAAAAAAAAGGACCAGATATCACTCTTTGCGAACACATGTATGTGCATTTCATCAGTGTTCTGCATGCTAAAAGCCGGAAAATTACACAAACCCGTAAGCTATGTACACATTTGAACACATGTTATTTGGTGCTTTTTTTCCTAGCGAGCCTGGACGTTACCTTACATGAGCCCAGTTTTCCATATGAATCCCCGTAATACACTCCTTCACACGCCGGCTCAGGCGGATTGGGTGGTATCAAAGTCTCAGATCATGGCTTGACAGACACGGCCATCTCAGTTCAACCACACGTCCCGTGCATTTGCCGCCCAGAGCCTCGCCTATTACATGAGTGTTGACCAGTCTGGGGAGCAGATCATTGGAAGAGGACTTGTGACCGCGCAGGGTGGCCTTTTCCTGGGCCAGCCCTTGCCTACCCTTTCTCCACATCCCTCGTTCCCAATCTTGTGGCCCACAATCCACTCTTGGAGTGTTTTCTTTGTCTTTCTTTTCTTTTGTTAACAGCAACGTTGGCTTACTGGGCCATACCGTGCAGCGTATGCAAAGAATGTGGTGGACACCCAACGTCATCCAATGACATCAATGATCCATCCAGAGAATCAGTGGTCACTATGTGGCGTCACCAACAGAGCCTAACTTTGCGCCGATTAGGGGAAGGCATTATTTTGATTCTTGTACACTCAGAGTTGATTTAATGTTGGTTGGGTAGGTGAGTGGGGGATCCGCCATTGACCTGAAGAGATTATGCAATTGCACTAAATCAAAATAAGCACAAAAACGCCGCTGATCATTGGCAAATAGCTCATAAATTGTTGCCAAACCTCCTTCAAACATTCAATCATCGAGGAAGTCCCTAGAATGAGTCAATTTTTAGGCTTTTGTGCTGATCCCATCGCCTGTCATGACTTTTGGCATCCCATTCTTCAAATCACTACAATCGCTACAGATTTTGCTCTTTTGCCCCCCTTAGAACTGTTTCGAAGTTGTGTGGCATTGTTAGGTAATGCTGATGAGTCACCCTGGCTAGCAGCGTCTTCCCTAAGCGTACGGGGTGATGCACTGTGGTATGCCGCATGTGCCCTCCTGTCCCTGATTGAGTTTCATAGTGGCCTGCGCGTTGAAGCAGCGTGATTCCCACAGGACACCTCAAAGACCTGGTTGTTTGACTGCTGGACGGGCGTGCAGACCTGTTTGCCAGCCGCAATGTGGTGCACGGCCTGCAGTGCGGCCTTTCCGTGAAAGATGTGCGATTCTGAGCCGCAGCAATGAAGAGTTGTGTAGATTCGTTCTACAACGGCATGCTATACCGCAAAGACCGCATAGACGTATCACATGGTGCGCAGCCCTGTAACTGCACCGGACTGTTTTCGCACGCACTTGAAGAAAATCGAGACGGTCTACAATTCACCAATCCAAGCTGTCCTTGCGTACTTGCATCAAAAATTCTGCGCCACATTCCACAACCCCTTCACATTGTGCACCATATGCTGTACAAGATGTCGAGGTGCATTGCGACATCAGTTGCCACCCATCTCGCCTACGAAATCGAGGTCAAGGACCCGTGTGTGTGCCACAGCAGGCCGATCAGGCATCTTGCCGGTTGTGGCTGCCACTGCTCACTTCTGGGACGCAGCCATCTTCTCCATCATCAGCTCCGTCGGGTCGTACAACATATAGCCACAATTCTGCGCGTTCCTGAGCGTGATTTCTGTTGGGACGCACTTTGTGCTGGTCCTCAGAGCCAGCAGACACGCCTCAGCAACGTCGTCCGGGCTTATCATGTCCTCTGGGACCGCGCCAGGCATCCCCCTTGCACATCAAAGCAGAAACCTGGTCTTCAGCCACCATTTTGTACCAGAAACCACATCGTATTGTTACAATGAGGGGCTATTAGCACTGCTACAACGAACGAGTGCTGGCACATAATCAGCCAGTGTTCTGATGTGCTTCATACGAACTTGTTAACCTGGTGCCCAGCCACAAACAATGTAGGAGCAAAGCATGCAAAGTGGTGGAGAGTGCAAACCATCAGCTTGCAGATGTAGGGGGAGTGCGCGCTCTTTTCAACTGCGTCGAAACATGCAAAAATGATACTAACCTCCTTCATAAAGATGGTCAATGCATCAACATGCAAAAGTAATCTCCATGTTGAAACGGAGCAGCACTGCATGGTGAAATAATATCATACTACAAATATAATACACACAATATACATGCTACAGATAATATACGTGTCAGTGCACACAGTCTTGGTGCTTATGCAGATTTAAAAGAATTCTACTTCCTCCGTCCCATATTAATTGTCGTCTATTTGAGAGAGAAATCTCGTCATGAAAACTGCATCCAAATTACAAATGGAGGTCAGAATCGGAAAGATTGGGTCTCAAAACCCTTAGGTTCGAATTTTCAAAAAAAAATATTTAGTTCTCAGGCCTATGAGCTGGCCCCTAAAATTGCCTTGACACAGTCCAAAAAATGCGCGTTCAATTTCCGCGGTCTTGCAGGCCCCCCTGGTTTGGGGGCGCTCCCGTGCCTAGGGGTTGCAACGCCAATGGTTGCCACCTTTGGGGCAAAGGATAGGGTCCAGCACGTGGCATAGCACCTCCCAAACACATTCAAACATGACTTTATCCTTGTCTCAAGCAGCCATCGTCACAGTGTTGACGATACCAAAAATCGCCGGTTTTCTCGATCTCCGATGGGCGGACCTCCAACGAGCGGAAAGGCCAACGTAAACAACCTTGAAGCTAGGATCAGTGCGTTCTGTCGCTCCAAGGCTGTTTGGTAGCCTTGCTCGGATATTTCGCCTTAGTTGATGCTTGAATCGGGACTTGCATGGGCCCCTAAGCTGGAAGCCCCCAAATTGCCATTGTTTGTGGATATAGTGCCAAATGCTTGTGCGCGGTACACAATCCATTGGAACCTAGCAAGACTCCATCACTCTAGAAGACCCGAATTCACCTTTGTGGCCATCCCCCTTGCACCCAATCCTCTAAAGTTCCGAAACAAGGACATGTCGCCATTCCCGTGGCAATTGCCAATTCATCTAATTGTTCGTGCCATATCGAGGTGATAGCCATTACCATCTCCGGCTCCTAGTTGAAAGGATTGGGAGACCTCCCTCAGTTGCTTTGACAGTGGCAAAAGAGCTCGAAAAGCCTTGACCAAAAAATTTTGCGTCTGAAACGTCACTCTGATCCCCCAGATCAAGCCTAAATTAATGGTGCAAACCACAGCGAGTTCGACGATCAATGCATTCGAAACACGTTTTCTATCACCATACCTCTTTGCAAGCACCCTAATGACCTCCACTCTGAACAGCATGAATAGTTTTGCAAGGACGAGTTTGTTTCGCTGCCATGAAGGAGTGCTCCTCAAAACAGCCAAAAACAGCTGTTTTCGGCGCAACGTCCAGAAACGACCCTTTTCTGGCCAGAGGACCCTTGCTACAAAGTACTGCCAAATCCTCAAAACTTAATGGATCGACTTGAAATTTTCATGGTACACTCCAACCTCCCAAAAACAACTTTAGGGAAAATTTCATTACAAAATAATGCAGGCACAATAGTGAAACAACGTTTCAAAATCATAGACGACAATTAATATGGGACGGAGGAAGTAAAAGCAAAGCAGCCTGCCTTGACACGTTACCAAGTCATGAAACACAGACAGTGCGCTTTTGGCCATTTGCCACCAGTGAAAGATGCTCACCCTGCCAGCGGGGTGCGCACAAGTCCAGGGTTGATGCAGACCACTTTCACGTTGCTACGTCGGAGGGTCTCGTGGGAGGACAGTGACCAGCCCCGCAGGCCGAACTTGGCAGCACAGTAGGCTGCTGCAAAAGAACTGGGATCCACGCCAAGGACGGAGCAGATGTTGATGATCGCGCCATCTTTGCGCTCCACCATGGCAGGAGCCAGGAGGCGCGTCAGCCGCATTGGAGTTGTAAGGTCTGCCACCATCATCTGCAATCACCAACAGACACACACAACATCACGCACAGCACATATCAGAAACTACAGAATTATGCACAATGTCGCAAAGCACATTTAACTGCAGCTCAACATAATCCACACAAGTGCAACAATATTGTAGGAATATATTGCTCCGCCCTTTGCTTATCTGCTCTGCTTTACTGCATGTTGCGCAGTGTGCTTTGCTGTACACTGCAACATGCTTGTGCACCAAATGCTGTACCAAATTTCCCCCATGCACATTCCTTTCACATAAAAGTCTCTGGCGTGTGGAAGTCATTTCCTGCCAAAGTATAGCTTAACCTGGTATTAGCCATTGTGCACTGACTATTCCTCGCGCCCCAGGTGAACAAGGGGATGGCAAAACTCCTGTGCACCCTGCTTGCCCCAGCTGCCATCCACAGCAACCTTCCCCTGAGCACGGGCTTTGGCAGCATGAGCTACAAGTTGGTTAATCTCCAACTGTGGCAGTGAAGTGTTGAGGTGCTTCAAGCACTTGACCAAGGACAGGGGCAGAGAGCAGGCAGACAGCAGCAACATTTTGTACTTCAGGTCCTCTACAGTAGTCAACGGGATCAGTCTACCGCACTGTGTGGCCAACAGAGGCATTTCTAGCAAAGGCTGATTGTGCATCGACTTGGTCACAGTGGTGCGCATGTGCTCTGTGCTGCTACTAGTGAAGAGCGCCACACTATGCAGTTGCCGCCTTGTAAGCCAATAGGCTATGGGAGCCCAAGTGCCCCGACGGTCACGGGGGAACGATTAAAAAGTACGGGGACCAAAAAAATCCACACGGCGAAAACGTTTGCGTAAAGATTTTTAGCAGCAGCCCAAGCGCAAAATGCTGGAAAATTTTGCCTGCAAAAGCTTTGGCAAATAATATTCATCTGCACTGCGAACAAACAACATGGGAAGTCCATTCCCTGCGCATGCAACAGCCACTGTGGCGACAACAACATTTGGAGTTCATGATTTGGCACGTGCAGACCGCCCAATTCGCCACGCTGAAGCCCAAATGCACTATGCTTGCCCATAAACAGAATGTGTGCAGAACTCTCTTCTACTCCTCGAAAACGCAGTTTTGTTACCAGGCTACGTCCAGCAGAAACAAAATTCAAAAAACACCGAGAGCCAGAACTCTGCTGAACCCCCCTTCCGCGAGCTCCCGCTCTTGCTCGACCTGGGCGGTCCAAGCGAGCCAATACTGCACGTCCTCGGTTGAATGCATGAATCGCAAGGCCATCCCTGGGTACGTATAGCCTGCTGCCAATATATGGCAAAGTGTCAGAATGGACAGCGCTTGTTGTGCTGCGGCGCCACCTGTTGATGCCCACGGCAGAATGAGTTTCATATAAAGCATAAGCTCACTATCGATGGCCGGTAATTAAGAAAGTCGATAACCACCACAAGGTGGCGGCCCTCAGTTTCTCGGAATATTCTACGCGCACCCTGGAATGAATCCTCGTTTTACAAATCATGACAAGTGAGCGCCCTTCCACATAATACGAAGTCGGAAAGTTCCGTCATGACGCCTAAACCCTCCTGCCAAAGAGTCTACTCCTCCTCACAGGGACTCCCGTTTCAGCCCGACAAAAGACGAAACGTGAAAACAAAAACGAGCGAAACATCCAGAGAGCAATTGTTGCCAGCGGTCCACAGGGGCGTTACAACATGTTGTAGCATATGTACATATATATGTGTATATGCCAACGAGCATACCCTAGCCCCAAGCGAAACACAGGACAAACAAAAAAGCGCAAGGACAACAGAGACACGGTAAACGAAGAGCAGACACAGAAACGCACTCGCCGCCCCGCACCTTCTCCCACTCATCGGGGTCCCCCTCAAGAGCGCTCATCCCATTTGCGAGGATGCCGGCATTGTTCACCAACACTGAGACGCATCCGTGCTTCTCCAACAGCTTCGCCGCCAGCCCGTCCATCGCCTTGGGGTCCGTAACATCAGCCGTGTAGACTTCCACCTCCGGCGCGCCGGCCGCCTTGCACTCAGCGGCCGCGGATTCCAGCTGTTCCAGCGATCGGGCCGTCAGGGCCAGGGACGCGGATTCCTTGGCGAGGGCGAGGGCGATCGTGCGGCCGATGCCGCGACCGCCGCCCGTCACCAGGCACCACTTGCCCTTCAGCATGATGGCGCGGACCGGGGACTCTGGGAGCGTCCGAGCAGCGGGGAACAGGGTCGGATAGCTTTGGCGAGTGTCTTGTGCAGTCGAGTGTCTCCTGCAGCTGGCCTTTGTGGGCACTGCTGTGCGGGACGGTCTGGCTGGACCCACGTACGTGAGCCTGTATGACGTGGTGCCTCACTAGTGGTGGCGGTTGGAGCCGACACGTTGCATCCACGGCATAGCGACGAGCGTAGGCCTGCATGGGGTTTACGTAGCCCAAACCCAACGGTTTCCAACCACACACAGTGGACAACCACTGGTTGCAGTAGGGGTCCCTATATTGCGCCTCACCGTGACATGGCCGATAAGGGGGCGCTATTGGAGGCCGGGGGCGCTTAAAACATATTTGCTTAATGTATTTAATTGTAATTTTAGTCATAAAATAACACTCTGTTGAAGGTATGGCCGTTCAAGGCCATCCTTTGGAGTGCGCTTTGGCAGCTGGTGATTGCAGCGCTCCCTTGGAGTCCGCTGCGGCCATCCTTGGACCAAACTCACAGACGAGCAGCCTTGGGCTTACATATTTGTTCGCCCTTCCCACAACAGAGTCTTGCCGCCGCCGCCGGCAACGACCCCCACTCAAAATTCCTTTTTTCACAACCACTCATCCACTCTTTTCACTCCCAAGGATTGTCATCAATCACAAATGCCCATACGACAATTCAACCCCATGCCACCTCATCACTAAGGTGCAGCCAACGTATGGAACATGCCACAGCTTCCCTTTCACTCAGAATTCAAAACAACATGATTCTGACTACGCAGGTGCCGCATATGGTCATTTCCAAACGCCCCCACTGCAAAGTGCAAGTACAACAAATCTTGCAAGCCAAAGTGAAAGTAGAGGGCGGTCACAATGCTGTAAAGCTTCGGGAAACACATATCCGAAACTTCCCCACAACACACCCTTGCATCTTGCGGACAAGACACTATGACCAAGGCATCTCTATGTGAATTGCAGGACATTCTTTCATCAAGCTCATGTTGTCCTCAACAAACATGAGTGTGATCGAAAACTACCTCAAAAGCCAAATTCCATACCAGGATTCAATCACAGAAATGGCTATTCGGTACTTTCATAAAACATGCGCCAATCTTCAAGCAAAGGAGTATGCATAGGCTAGAAGCTCTATGCTGCACCAGGGAAAGAGACATCCTGTGTGCCCCTCCAAGGAAAGTAACATCTTAGAGTAACTTTTGTAAAGTTTAGCACCTATTTTTGCTAACCATAGTTTTTCAATCTCAGTTTGAAATCCACCCGCGAAATGCCCAGAAGACCCAAAATAGACTCGTTGACCGTGTAACGGCCTGTTGAGATGCCAAATTGACCCATTACACGTGTGTACCATGTGCTGTCGGTTTACAGTAGTGGAACACCGTGTTTGGGTATTGCATTGATGTTACATGGTGCCTGTCACAACTCATCACGTGGTCTTGCACAGCATTGCCTGCATTATGAATGCGGATTGCGCCCAACCAGGCATGGGTGCGTCATACCGTAGAGAACGGGGGATAACGGCTCCCCGTGCTGAGCATTTCTGCAAATATCCGTAACGTGGGGGGCGTTATGGATAGAGTATCCACGCGTTATCCAGCGTTCCCCCCGTGTTAACGCAACTGTTAAGGCACAGCGCCCACCATCCAAACAGATTGTGGGCCGCCGCCCACGCCCCCACCGTGAGGTGAAGTCGCAAAACACCACTTTACGCACCTCGCACCACCCACACACGTCGGTTAAGTCGATCCTGCGCAGTACCGCGATTGCCCATTCTATGGTCAACGCCGGTCAACGGCCCAGCACCAGACGTGGCGTCCGCCCTTCCGCGATATGCCAAGTTTACAGAAACGGTCGGCCGCCGCGGCGTCCGTCTACTGGACACCTCTCTTGGATGTCCACAATACCAGTTTGAGGTCCCACTGCGCAGCGAAGCTGCATAAAGCACTACAGAAATGGTGACAAGCCAAAAAGGGGGCGCTATTGTGGGGCGCTACCCCCTACTGTACTTGTCAAGAAGGTCTGCCACAGCAAGGGCGCTGACTTGGCTAGTGGGGGCTTGGCCGTCCTCACTACGCCGTGACTCGGGCTCCAGGAAGTTTACGTTACCCAAACCCTGAGGTTTCCAAGAGTGATCCGCAGGGATGGCCACTGTTTGCGCGTCAAGAACACCAGTCACGGCCAGTACCATGACGTTGACTGACGTTCGTGACGCGTACACACGTGGACAACCCCAAGAAATTGATGAAGGATGGTCCCCAAGTACGAATCCAAGAAATGGACGGCTGGGTTGCTGTGTGGCGCGACGCTGCAAAGAGCGAAGGCCCATGAGTCAAACTGGAAGGGACTGCCGCCGTGGTGCACCTCGCTTTCTGGCGCCGATGACGGAGCAGGTTCGTGACTATAAGTAATAACGATAATGTAATGTTGATGATGGTGTAAGTTGCTTACTTGTGCATTTGCAATGTGATTTGAGCGAAAAACCTGTGAAGCACACAGCTGATTCAATGGGTTTGTAACAAGGAGTTCCCAATGCAGCCAAGGACACCAACTGAGCCACAGCAAAGAGAGGAACCACGTGCAAGTGCGCCTTCCCGTGAGAAACAACCATGGTAGATATTACTACTCTCTATCTGACACCAAAGGCTGCGAGCTTGAGGAGATGGTTGGTTTCATGTAAGATGCGTTGGAGGGAAGGGCACAGAAGGTCACAGGCCACATGTATACAGCAAATTTTTACCAACTTGCACAATACATCAATGTCCA
>CAJHUC010001000.1:0-43074 GCA_905146915.1 Ostreobium quekettii | reverse complement strand
ACATAAGAGCACTTTGGTATATATGCACAGCCAGTTGTACTCACCCACTCACCTGTGTTGCTAATATTCGACGTGCAAGCCTGGCCACCAAGGGGAAGCTGGTGTGATTCTCGCCCCACCAATCCCCAGCACTCCATTTTTTTTGATATTCACATGGTGGTGTCCATTTCAAATCAAACCACCTTTCGACTTCGGCCTCCACCGGGTCCATGTGCAGTGGGGAGCATGGGGCCCGTCTTCTCCGTCTTGATCGTCAAAAACATAGTGGTCCCTTAGGTGGGGGTGATGCCGCGTCTAGCCAACTCTGCTGCACAGCCTGTGCTGCATCCTCTTCGGATGATGAGCCCGAGGAATGGACTTCGGGCGCCTTCACCATGTGCCTCAACTGCAGAAGTCATATGCACGCTGTTAGTCACACAAGCAAGATATAACAACAGGCACCCCATGCAGCCAAGTGATCCCAGGAGACGGCCGTTTAGGGCGAAATACACAAAAGGCACAGTCGTGCATGCAAAGGCACAAAGGACACTTGGTACCGGCCAAAACTATCCACGGTTGGATGCACACATTTACAAAGGCAAAGGCCACAAATCAGAACTGAACTCACCAATGCCGTCATCTCTTTCTTCAACATCGCTTGGAACTTTGCTAGGGTGTCATATTCTTCCACCAAATTTGGCCAATCGTCAGCGTTGTTCCAGATCCTCCTCATCCAGTGCAATGTATTCCTCCTTCCGTCCACAGCCGCCGCTAGTGCCCAGTTGTATATTAGGTTGATATTATCACAATCCGCACACAGTTTTCTTGTGAACTCAGAGGTGAATTCAAGCAACACAGGTTTTGCATGTGCATCGGTGTCACTGACATACAGCCGGTCGTACAGCAACTTCAAAATATTATAGAGGACATCCGATATGGTAATATACTCGTCCCCCTCACATCGCTCAGGCAACTCCCTTATGGACTCCCTTATGGTACACGTCCACCGCACCTACACGTCCCGCCTGTCAAAGGCACCCCTTCCTGCTTTCCGTTTCAGCGTTGGTACCACCTGCAACACAGTTGGTGAGGGTCGCAGGCAAAATCCCGGAATAAAGTCAAACCCCGGCCATGATCTTCCCACCCGGCCATGTGCCACCAGGTTTCCAAAGTCCACACATAATCCGCCCCCCCGGGGGAAGAATTTCCCAGTAAAGCAGGCGGCCAGAAGCAGAAGCCCACACTATGCCCACGCATCACTCGCCGGAATGCATCCGCCAACATCCAGGTTTTCAAAGTCCACAGATAATCTGAGACCCCCCCGCCCCTTTCAACACCTCCCACGGCCCGGAATTTCCCGCCAAAGCAGGCGGTACTGAGGGCGTTGCCCTGGCCAGAAAGCAGGATAGCACGCTATGCCTGTGCATCACCGGCAGATTGCATCTGGCCACGCACAGGTTTTCGGCCAACAGATCATCCGAGGCCCCCCCAAACACCCCCCAACACCCCCCACGGCCCGGAATTTCCCGCCAAAGCAGGCGGTATCGGTGGGTGCCGTCTTCGGCTGCAGCGATAGCGCTATGCTCGCAGTATCACCGGGCGGATTGCATCCGCCATGCATGCTCGCCTAACAGATATCTGAGGATCCCCGCCAAAGCAGGCG
Organism: Ostreobium quekettii; assembly: GCA_905146915.1. NCBI lineage: Eukaryota > Viridiplantae > Chlorophyta > Ulvophyceae > Bryopsidales > Ostreobiaceae > Ostreobium > Ostreobium quekettii. The sequence goes on along the minus strand of CAJHUC010001000.1, from coordinate 41,432 downwards.
GTACTGAGGGCGTTGCCCTGGTTAGAAAGCAGGATAGCGCGCTATGCCTGTGCATCACTGGTGGATTGCATCCGGCCACACACAGGTTTTCGGCCAACAGATCATCCGAGACCCCCCTTACCCCGCGCGGCCCGGCATTTCCCGCCAGGTTGGCGGTACTTAGGGCATTCCTCAGGCTTCTGGCTATGCTGCCCGTGCGTGCGGTATGCCTCACCTGCTGACGGAGTAGGTGCTGGGTCCATGGTGGCTCGTGGGGCAGCAGGGGCAGTGGCGGAGGACAACGGCGGAGGGCAACAGGAGGGCAACCAATTATGTGCGCAGTCACCGCCAAGGTCCACTGTATGTGGACCCTGGCTGAGCCACGCTGGCAATCAACCTAATCCGCAGATTCCGAAATCAGTACTTACTGCATGGGCTCTGCTGTCATCCGCTGATTCGGTACACACGTCCGCTGTCATCCGCTAGATTAGCGGATGGGGTAGGCGGCCTCCGGTCCGTTGGAGAATATCCGTTAACGCCCAGGCGGAATCCGCAGAGTCCGCTGATTGGCGCCTACCGTCCGCTGCCATCCGTGCCACGTCAGCAATAGAGAGAGCGGGGTCCGCTAAATTAACGGATATTTAACGGAGGGCGCCCTCGTCCGCTATTAGCGGATCCGGGTGGCCACCTCTATGAGATGTCTGGGCAGTCTGCTGCACTGCTGATGCCGTCTGATCAGCCAGCACATTCATGGCATGTGTTGTCTGGGCGGCAGTCCCTGCTATCGCCTGTGTAGCTCGTTGCTCCAGATTCTGCATCCCCTATGTAGCTTCGGTTCTAGAGACCAGGGCACCCTCTGGGTTTCCCAAAACCACTGCCCCCGGCTCTGTCCCGGCAATCAAAATCCTCTGTTGCCACACCTCGTATGATGCAACAATAACTCCCACATGCCCAGCTCCAGTGACTGTCTCCACTGTCCCGTCAATTTCCTCCACACCATCATGGCCCTGCAGCTCCATCATATCACGATCTGCCATGATCCCACTCACGATGCTGATCCAATGATAAACTGTACTGAAACAAAGTCAATCGGCGTAGACCTGATCTCGGGCTACTGAAAGTCCACTGAATACTATCCCCAAGTAGCCAAGCAGCCTTTACCTCCCAACTTAAGTTATCCTACTTCTACTGGTTTTCAATAATCACTGTCACACACAGTTACCCCCAGTACTCTGCAGAGTGACCTCTCGGTCCACCTGGTAACTTTCCAGAGGGTGCGTTTGTGGCTACTAATGAAAACTTAGTCCCAGCATTAGCCGAACAACCTAAGATGGTGTCCGTTGCCTGGGACGAGACTGTTGTAAGAGGTCTGTGTTGGCCTATGGCACCCCCAGCCTGTCTAATGTGTTAAAACTCAACCACCCAAGGTTCAGAAGGGTTGGCTGGCCTGTCTACCTCAGGTGGGCAATGGCCTCACCCTCTGACCGGTTCCAGGGGAGATGCCTCCTCCAGGAGGTAGCACTCTAGACCCAAGTGGGCCTGCCTATTGCTCGATCTCCTCCCCCTTCCCTAAATCAAGTCCCCAATCTTGGTGCAAAGCGGTCTGGTGGTGACCCGCCTACAATACCTGCAAAATAAGGTGAAGCAGCAGATGTCCCCTACTTCTAGAGCGGGACCTTCACCCCTATTCTACAGCGGGTGGCACCTGAGGTTGACGGAACCTTCCAACTGAGGGGTGTTGGCCTTCGCATGTTCGGCTACACGATGGGCGCCTGGCGCATGCACTGAATCCGTTGTCGAATTCGCAGATCTGGCGATTGCCCAGCCCCGTCGATCCCTGAACACCAATCACCCAATGGAAAGCTCCTTAGACTCAAAAAACGAACTCCCTCAGGCACGCAGCACTGCGATTCAGCACTCGCGGAGGTGCTGACCACTGCCTGGGGTGTTGGAGGTTTCTAGAATCCACAACCCTCAGGCCGCGTGGTAACTCTTGGTTGGCTGCGCCTCTCGCTCAGCTCCCGGCTCCGGGCTTCGCGCTTCGAAACCAATTTGTTGCGGCCCGTTGGCAGCCGCTGGTTTCCGGAGGCTCTGGGGTCGCCCTGCCCTGCAGCACAGTCGTAGGAGGTCGGCTGGCCTCTCCACCTTGGACGGTGGGCTTTTCCAGGGCAGTCGAATCGGCGGTCGCGCGGTGGGCTCAATGCTCGACGGGGATCGATCCCCGGGGCCTGTTGTTGGCGAGAGGTGGCGGCGCAGCGCGGTGGTGGTTCGCTGGCTCACGGGAGGCCAGAGAGTGGGCCAAAGGATGTTACACGGATTCACTGCATGCGCGCGCACATATTGCATGCGCGATGCCCGATCACGGATCCATCGCAGTCACATCAAGACAAGTCAAGTGCGCGTCCAGGCACATTGTCACCGTCCACCGTTCACTTACGATTGACCTAATGTCCTTTAATTCCAAGCATCTAACACCCGACCCCCTGGCCCTAAGTACTATGATTTCAGGAGGCCATATCTTCGCCGTCTCTTAACGGAATCGGGCATTTAAAGCTCGTTGGAACTAGGAAGTTCTAAATAACACAGATTACATAATTTAATCTAAATTTCCCAGATTATGTAATCGCCACTCGAGAAAATGCCAATAACTGCCTAACCCCAAGTAACCACGTCACAAAGGCTATGTCACCGTGTTGATATTGTGAGGAACGAAAGTGTAAGAAGTTTGTTTCAAAAGGCCTGTAATCCATCGGCTAGGAAATGGCGATCACAAGGGACGTCCTTCAACATCTTGCTCCCAATTCTGTATTTCACTTTTCTTATTGAGTTTCACAGCACATAAGTGTTTAGCCACCCACCTCCAGTGTGCAAAGTTTGGTGGAGCCCCATTTATTGGCGACCCGAACAAGTGATAATCTGGATGTTGGCATGCGCAACATCGAGAAAGAGTGGCAGCCATTATTCAACTGTATTCAACTGTGTTGTTGATGGCATTCCCTGAAATGTGATTCTTGGATGCCATCATTTGGTTTCAATCATCGTATTACAGATCAGTAGTTGATGGAGCCAGTATAGTGTTCAATTACCGGTGATTCGAACAGGTGGTTTTAGGTCCACTAACAGTGTCAATTACGCATGATATATATTGGACCCTGCAATCGGTCGATTTGTCCATTAGCTAAAAGCGAGGAACCCCATTTTCCTTGGGCCCCACTGGCATGGGGCCAGACTCTTCAAATGCGAATTCGTTAAGTCGGCATGGTCCAGTGGCTGCGGAGTCTATCTGCGGCTTCTTTGTGGCCGAGCCGCGACCCTGGCATGCTGCCGCCCTCCATCCCGATTTCAAACAGGTCGCCAACGAGCGGCGAGTTTTGATCATTACTAACGTCAGGGGCTCGAGATTTGCAGGACAGGATCCTGCGCAGAGACAAAAGCGGCCCACAGAATCGTTACTAAATAGCACTGCTAGAGAGCGACCGGCTCGGCCGCTTTTAGGAAAAGGATCCCTGCCTATGACAAAAGCATCCGGCGGTGCGGATCAGCGGAGCGGCCGCCGGCCAAATCGCGGTCCCAGTTGCCGGCGCCCGGCAACACGTCGGACGTGCGCCACTGAAAGCGATGTGGATCGCGCCGATTCTCGAAAAGCGAACGGGCGGCACACAATCCACACGTTTCCGCCCCAGCGACGGCTGCCTGACGTGTTTTGCTTTCCGCTCTTTCCGTGGGCGAAGTCCGCGAGCAGGGCGTCCGGCGAAGGCTGGGCTGGCCAACCCACCGCGCTCCGGCGACGGCTTCTCGCGCCTCGACTGCGCGACGCGACAGGGTCGAACGCCGACCGGCCGCCGGGACACGGAGGCGCCTGGCTGAGGACCGTCGGAGGTTTTCGGTCGTGGGAAGCGGGGGCCAGGAATGCAGGCGGCGCCCCCCGGCGGCGGGGAGGCGGACGATCGCGGCGGCATGGGCGGCGGCCCGCCGCCGGCCTACCCGCAGTACCCCCCCGGCGCGGAGTTCGGGCCCCTGGCGATGCTGGCGCTGGTAAGGCCGACGCAGATCCCGCCGCAGCCCCGCCTCCCCCCTCCTGCCCCTTTTCACCTCCCTGGCGGCCGCCGCTCTCCCCCCCCCGTCGACCCTCTCCCTCTCCCCACACCCGTGCGAAAAGGGAAGACTTTGGACTGGAAAGGAGCGAGCGAGCGCGTTGGGCGACGCCGATTTCGCGCCGGGGAAGCTTGCTTTCCTTCCCATCATCGCTGCTGGCCGGCGCCAGGGCTTGGGCCCCCCTTTTCCGATCCTTTTCCGCGTTTCTTTGGCTCCTTTTTCTTCAAGTCGGTCCCGAGGCTCCTCTGAGAGGCCCCCCGCGCCCTCGGGCGCCGTTACGCCCGCGCAGGCCCGCTTCGGTATGCTGGCGCAGGGCGGCGGGGGTCTGGCGCCGTGGGCCGCCCAGGCGCCATTCCCGGGCGAGCGCTCCAACAGCAGCGCACGGGCCAACAACGCCGAGGCGGACAACGGGTCTATCGGGCGGGCCGGCATGGGCGGGCAGCCCGAAGGCGGGTCGGACGGAACTGAGGGCCTGGGGCCGGGGAGCCAGCGGGCTGATGCGGAAAAGTCGATCATGCCCACCTTGGGGGTGGGCGCGGAGCGGTGGGAGAGTGTGGGAAGGCTGGGCGCCGAGCGATCGGGTTTGATGAAGCCGGCATGCGAGGAGGGGGAGAAGGGGGTGGTTGCCGGAGGGCAGGCGGACGGGCCACAGAAGGCGTTTCAGGAGGGCGGGTTGTGGAAGGTGCTGCAGCAGCAGGGGGGGGCGCAGCGGGCGCAGAGTGGGGTTCCCGGGGCGGAGGGCGGGTCGTTCTGCGAGCTCAAGTCCGGTGGGTTCGCCGCCTGGGATCGGGGCGGGGGGGACAAGGACCTGGAGCGCAGAGGGAGCGCGGCGCGGAGCGACTGGACGGGCGCCGGGCAGTCCGAGGCCACGGAGGCGTCGCTGAGGCATCGACAGGCAGTGGCGCAGGCCGGCGATCCGGCAGGAGGTGCCGGGGGCGGAGTGGTGATGTCACAGCAGGCCGCACGGGCCGCGATGGGCCAGGAGGGCTGGCAGCGCGTCCGGTCGGTGATGCTGAAGCAGCAGGAGCAGTTCACGAACCAGCTGTGGGAGCTGCACCGCCTGCACTGGCGGCAGGGCTTCCTGGAGGCGGCGCAGAGGCTGGGCGTGCAGGCGGGCTGCGACGCCCAGCGGGGGGCCGAGCGCCCGGCGGCCGCCCAGCCGCCCGCCCTCCAGCAGCCGCAGGCTCAGTACTCACAGAACCTTACCCAGTTCCTGCACCAGGTCCTTGGGGAGAGCTCCAGGTGGGGCCAGGCAAAGGCTGACGCGGGCATCCCCGGTCAGGGCCAGGCATGGCTAGGCCGGCCCTGCCCCCCGCCCCTCCCCTTCGCCCAGCAGTCCGGCAGGCCGCCGTTCGTGCTGCCGGGCTACGGAGCTTCCTTGGGGGGTGGGCCAGTCGCAGGACCTTCCGCAGGACCCTCAGGCGTGCCCGAGAATTCGGTGCCCGTGATGCCCCCGCCCGTGAACGACCCCCACGCGCTGTGGTACGCAAAGCACTACGGAGCATCGGCCAAGGGCGGGCCCTGGCCGCAGCAGTCGTCTGGTGGGGATGAGCAAGCAGAGGGCGCCCCCTCGGCGGGCCCCAGCGGCTTGGATGCGGCCTCGGCACTGGCCCCAGCCCCTCTGGGCCCCATGACTGGGGCGGCGGTGGCGGCAGCTGTGAAGGCGGTCACAGAGGCCAACCCGCCCAGGTGGTGGCAGGACGCGGCCAGGGTGTTTGGGGATGTGCTGATGACCTCGCAGCAGGTCCCGGGTCCAAGCTGCAAGCCCAAGCCGCAGGGGCACCGCCGGGAGGGGCAGATGGCCTCTTTGTTGAAGAAGGGATGGCGGTGGGTTGCAGTGGACGCGACTTGGGGACGTTCTCCTGTAGGAACTGCTCTCATCTTTGCTGTTTGCTTTTTTTGCAGTGGTTGGTGATTGTGGTGCTTACCATTACATTGCAGTGTTTACACTTTGGCATAGGGGATACATAGTGGCCCGGAGGAAAGCTCATCCTATACTGGGGCCCTCCTCCTTGGCAGCTGGTGCATTGGGGTGCTTTTGGCCCTCCTGGAAAGTTGGCCTTGGTGCAGTGCTCAACATTCTTGACGTCACAAGGCAACTTGTAGCTGCCACAGAGCTGTTTCTTTTCCCCATGGCTGTGAACGACTGTTGTTGATTGCACAGGCACAGCAAACGGGCGCCAAAGAGGGAAAGGACACCTATTGCCAAAGAGAAGGAATGTAGCAATGGGGCTATGGTAGAAGTCAGTGCTGAAAATTCGACTGGGAGCAGTCGTCAGGCGCCGTTGGTGCAGGAGGAACCTCTTGGCACAAAGAAGTGTGGAGTTGCTTGTGTGAAGAAGGTCTCGAAGAGGAAGAGCGGAAAAGTGAGGATTGGCAAAGAAGAGGAAACATAGCACAGTGGATGTGCATCCCCTTCTGGCTGGAGAGCTTTATGCCCAAAGGCATACATCCTCTCTCAGTCGCCCTCATCTTGGCACTGATGTTTCTGGTTAGATGCATGTGCTGTTGAGTACCATCGCCAGGTGCCCCATTGTGTGGCATCTGCCATGGTGCAGTTTCGCAAATGTTGCATGAGGTGGACTAGTGCCCAAGTGCCACCTTGATTTGGCTTTGCACGAAGTGCAGCTGTGCATTGTTAGATACCAGCATCAAGATGCAGGTTTGTTTGAATCGTTATATGTTGCATGTGTGCAGAGAGCGAGCCATTCGTCCCGGTTGATCAAGAAGTCCCGCCGATCCCGACCAAGCCAGGCGGAGTCCATAGGGTCTGATCTGTCTGGCACCCACAACGATGTTGAGGACGATGACGCCGTCCACGCAGCTGGCGGTGAGACTGGCGGCCAGGCGCACAACGATTCGTCCTTACCTCGCTCAATGGCCAACATTTTGCTATCGCTGTCTAATGCGCCTGTGCAGTAAAGAATAACTTCACCTGGCCTTTGCACTGCCAGCTTGGCTGGTGGCGCTTTGCGAGGCATCTTCCTGCACATGTGGGAACCTGTATGCTGTGCTGTTGGCCCCACGATGCTCGCAGTTCAACAGAATTTCTTAATTTGTTAAAACCACAACGCACGAGGAAAAAGTACTATAGTTTCGGAGGCTCTGGGGGCCATTTTGGGTTTGGGCAGCCTCACATGCTCCGAATTTTGTTACCAGTTGTTTTTGGGTCAGGGTTTGGTGGTGGACACGACTTGCTACGAATGTATTGGGGGTTTTTGGCACACAGGGTGAGTCGGCCAGGGAAGAACCAGCTGCCTCTGCCTCTCGGAGGACATGTGCAGCCTGTTTGTATTTGCGCTGTTGGGGCCACTGGGCACGTGGCTGGCCTGCAGGGGTGGGACCTTTCTCGCAGTCCCAAGGAGGCGACGAGGCACTTGGAGGTTGGTGTTAGAGGGCACTGATTTCTTGCCGTTAGTTTAACGTCAGGTTTGAGACGGTGAAGATGGAGAAGGGGCGTCGGTGCACAGGTTACGTTGCAGACGCCAGAAGAAATGAGGACAAAATAACTTTTTGCAGAATTAGGATGTCACTCTCAAGTGGAAGGCGAGCGCCATGGGAAACTCTATACTATCAACAAAGAAGCCGTCTGCGTGCGGACAGACGGTGTGTAACATACATATTGCCCTCTTCATCTGCTTCATCATGAGGACCTGCTACGAAGGAGGCGGGGAATAGACTCCAAATACCGATGCACGTCGCGCCTGTGTGTGCCAAGCCGGATGGGCGGCAATTCCTCTGTTCAATTCGCGGCGGTGTTCAGCAACTGCACGTGAATTCGAGCCAACATCGTGATGCGCTATGCAGTACCTCAGGATAAAAAAAGGATGCACATGATCCCGGCAGCGCAGCCAATGAATATGGCTCCTAGGATGTCGCCTCGGGCACGAGCTAGAAGCCGTGCATCATGCGCACACCCTTTGTGGCGCTCGCTGCACACGTAGATTCGGCTTGTTACACAGGAACAACCGCACAATGTACCAATTTACCCAATTTAGCCCCCTGTTCCAAGGAGCAGACAGAAAATTTTTGAAGATTAGGGCACGGAATGCCTCCAAATGGGCCTAAAATAATGCAAAATGCATTGCATAGAAATGGCTGACAGGCCACGCTGCGTGATTTCGAAGTATTGGGATGTGCTTTGCAATCGCTGCTGCGCTGCTGGGTGCCGTGGGAGCCAGTGCAGCTGCCACGGAGATGTGCGCCATGGCAAGAATTGTGACGGGAACAGGCAATGCAGGCATGTCTGGACTACTCTAATCCTGTCACTGTCCGACTGTGTAACTGTCGTGTGGACGCATGGCCTGCAGTCGCTCGACAAGCAACTGCCTCTTTCCCACCAATCAGACTAGCCGCTCAATCTGAGTAGCTGCTCAAGGGATGCATCAAATGCATCGCATCGGCAATACAGGATGAGCAGTTTGTGGCTGTTGTTGCACGTTGAAGGGGTTCAACAAGAGTGCTGCGCAAGCAAAGATGTGCAAACCAGCTTCCTCTCTTCAAGGCGAATCCAACGAGTCTCTTGAGCTCGTTTTCATTGAGGTTTGGGGGTTGGATAGTAATACCAGGTCATGGACACTCCGTGGTTTGATCCCAGAGAAGGGGGCTGATATTGATTGGGGGCGGGCAGGAACAGCGGGCAAACACGGTACGTGGGTCTGGATATGCGCCAGGCCGTAAGTGTCTGTCCATTGTCGAGTCACCTGGCTAACAAGGTGTTCACACTATATTTTGATGCCTGGTCAGTCAGCAGTAACGACTGTCACTGGTGGATGACTGCCTTTCCGAACGTGCATTGAGAGTGATAGAGCACATACCTCCTTGCTTAGTGCGCATCTTGGTAGAGGCTCCAAGGTGACTACACATAGCACACACCTTCCATATTCACATTCAGCTCCCAAGTGAACGCCATTTCCTACCAAGAAAAGCAGCTTGGGAGGCGGTTGCCAGCCCCACTGATTTCCACTTCCTTGAGTCAAGGGTACCCAAGTCCCTCCCAAAACCATTGGCCCCCCTTGGGAGGTGACCAGTCAAGATCAAACGCAGTGAGCACACAGGATGGCTTCTCGAGCCAACCCTGGTTCGTCACCTTTCCCTCCCCGCACGCCCAATGTGTGCTTGTGCGACACATAATAACAGTGTGTTTTCTTCTTTGTCTTGCGTGTTATTTTTCATGCAATAGTGGCTTACCCAGGCCATCTCATACAATGCACAAAGCGTTTTCGATAATGACCCATCACCCCCTGTATCTTGAGTGACCCAGCCAGTGAAACGGTGGGGTCTTTGTGAGGCACCACGACGACAACCACAACGACGTCAGCGAGTCGCTCGGGCCAGAGCAAACCCAGCGAGTCGCTCAGGCCAGAGCAAACCCTGCGTGTCGCTGGTGCATGCATGGGCTGCCTGCTTCCGGTGCTTTGCCATAGGTGGCTGAATCTCACAACGGGAAGGTGGACTCCCGTCAGCTCTGGCACGAAACGCACCAGAACCTGACCACCCTGCCATCGAGGCGGCGCCAGACTGCACGTGTGTTTCGTCACACCCTGATACTATTACAAGCAAAGTTGACACACGCATCCCCTTGCGAATGCATCCACCAAACTACTCCTGGTGGACTCCTGGCTGACGGCACGGCCCCTGGCCCCGCCCAGCGTCACCCATTGCGCGCACACTGCACTGCTGCGCCGTCTGAACACAGCGTGCAGATGTCCCCATGTGCTCGAACACTGAGACAAAGCAGCAGACCCCTGTGCACTCTATTCCCCGCTTGCCCGCCCATCTGCAGCTACTGGTCCGGCGTCTCGGCCATCTGGGCCTCCTCCTCGCTGGCCAGCAGCTGGTCTGTCAGCGAGGACTTCAGCTGAGGCACCATCCTACCCATCAGCACCAAGTATTCTGCCTGCCCCACGTGGGCCACCACCTGGTCGCAGTGCTCCAGCGCAAATAGCACGCACCGGATGCCCAGCTGCGGCGCTGAGTATGCCTCCGAGAGGGTGTATATGCGCTCCAGGTTCTCGACGTTGATCGAGTCGGATATGGCCTCCTCGCAGAGACGCTTCAGGCCCTCCAGCAAGTATTGGTCCGCAGCCCGCAGCAGCTCCTGGGCTATGTCCTCAGGGACTTCAACCTGGCCTGTGTATGTGTACTGCATCATGGCCTCGAAGACAGGCCAGCCGATATTGGGTATCTCGATGTGGCGGGCCTCCTTTTCCTTGTAACCGCTGTTGAACATCGCCCGGAAGGCGTCTGACGACGCGAGGAGCGCGATTCGATGGGCATAGAACTTCCTTCCCTCCACGATAAACGTCACATCGGCCAGAGTGGGGTTGTTGACGTATTGTTCTCCAAGATACACGGACTTGGCTGGCTGATCTGGTGTGGCATCCATGGGCGCAGTGTTCCTGATCTTGGTTGCCAGCTCGAACAGGGACGATGCTGCTTCACTGGACACATGGGTGCCCTCCTGGCCCTGTATCAGCATGTCCAGCAGGATGTCCAGCCCCTTGTGCTCAAGGAAGATCAGCTTGAAGTAGTTTGATGGCGCCAGGCGGGCAAGGGAGGAGGCAATGCGCTGTTGAATGAGGGGCAAGGGTGAACGCATCTGGTACAGGAGCTGACCAAGGACGCGGCCATGTAATTTTTCCTCCAGTCGCTTCATGGTCTTCTGCACACAATCCTGCACACAACATTGTCACAGAATTGTTCAATGTCACACCTTGGGACCACCGGCTGGAGTGCAGGCTTTCCAGACAGAGGGCACCTGGGCTTCCTTGCAAGGACATGCACCAAGGTATAGCGGCTCCAGCTGCTGGCAGCACCATCGGGTCACTTTGGACTGGGAAGTGCTTTTCACATTGTGGGCAACTTCCCGAACAATCACTTATACCAACACAGCAAGTGAGGATGGGCACATGATCCACTTCATGAGTACCACCTATGCTCACTGCAATCCAGCACCCACAGCCACAGCCTCACATGCACACGAAGCTTCTGAGTTTCCTTTGGATCAACTGGACAGTGCTGGCACCTTCCCAAGGATCAGGTTTGAGGTATTCAGAGATCTACTGGTGCGTAAAGGAGATTGATGCCATCGAGTGTCCACCATGATCCAAATAGCATTGAGCACAGCAAGACACCTACATGCACAGCACACGTGAAACCCACCTTCGATGCCTGGACAATCAGATCAGCATTTATGAGTCGACTGTACCCCCCCTCCTTGATGATCTCACATATGTTGTCCTCGTTGTCCGCCAATCCGTACAGCGCAAATGCCGCATTGTGCTGCAGGCTTGAGTTCCGAGACTCCAACAGTTCTAGCAGTGGCTTAAGGCCACAGGAGTGCAGTATCCCGGCTTGGTTGTCTGCATTTTGCGCCAACCGACCCAGTGCAAAGGCGGCCATCTCCCTTAACTGTGTATCGTTTGAGCTGAGCATGTTTATGAGTGGGGGGACAGCCCCCCTTTGCACGATCTTGACCTTGTAGTCAGGGTCGGCGGTTGCAAACTGGCCAAGCAGCAGCGCCGCCTCTCTCTGGCTCTCATTGCATGGGGAACTCAAGAGCCCAATCACAGGTTGCAGGGCACCAGCCTGAAGCACCTGGACACAAGAGACAAGCACTGGGCATGAAGTTGCATGCACACAAAAAGAATCGAACCACAGGACCTGACTACGCTGATAGTGACTTGAGATCGATTCCACACAGCACGTGACAGGAGGCAGCCATGGGCACATGAAGACAGCACCATGTCAAGAGTATCTTCAGGGCTCAAGCAAAGCAGCAACAGGCACTCATGTGGATGGCCATGAATGCATGGAGCAGGCAAGTACCTCCAATGCATAGCGTCCACAACGAGCTTGAAGTAATCAATGATAGAGCCACGGAATGCCGGGCATGAACACTCATGTGCGGACTACAAGCATGTGACAGTTGCATCACTTAGTGCCACACATGACAGTCAAATCAGCCTGACCGATGTTCAAACTTATGGGCTTCCAAACACAGTTTAACAGGCGCAAATCCAGCAAAAGTCGTATACTGATAGTGCAGCCACCCAGGATTAATGAACCCAGTGGGTGACCGGATTTGAAACAAGGCGGGACAACTGCAGCCCGCAAAGCACAATTACTGTTAGCCCATGGCCCTGTTCTGCCAACAATTCGGTTTGGCAGTCTAGCAGGGACTGGCTTCTCACTGCTCAACAAATTAGCTAACAATGTTATACAATCGTACCCATATCAGTGTTGGCAGTGTCGCAAAGCCCCCCAATTAGGCAATCACTGGGTAGGGTGAAAATCAACGACCATGCCCGCAGTGCTCCACAGCACAACGTCTGATGGGTGAAAGTGGCAGTGCTTTGTCAGGTCTGTTCAACGCAACCAACGACGATCTGCGCCTGCTCACCTGCCGCTTTATGTGCCCTGATGAGTGCACCAAGTTCCCAATCACACCAACAGCCTCATAATGCACCCCAGCTTCCTCAGAGGTGAGCATCCTTATCAACAGTTCCAGAGCACCGTGCTGAACGATCTGCGCCTTGTTCTCCTCAGTCTTGAAAGCCAGTGTTCGCAGAGCTCCTGCTGCTGCACGTTGCACTTTCACGTCCCAAGACTCTAGCAGGGCGACCAAGGGGGGAATTCCTCCCATCTGCCGTACAAGATTCTTCACATACACATTCTCGTGAGCCAGATTTGTTATGGCATCTGCGGCCCTGCGTGCTACTCCGGCACTCTTGATGGGATTGTGTAGTGAGCCAGGGGGAGGAGACGATTGGTGGAGCTTGAGCAATGCGATGAGTTCTGCTAACGTGCCAGAGTCGGCGATCCGCTGTTGGAACTCTGTCTTTGTAGCAAGGAGGCCGAGTATGAAGCAGGCTTCCTTTGCAGCTTCATCGGCACTGTGAAATCACAAGCCATCTGATGTGAGAAGACAGAATGCAGAGTTCGTGGAGCACAGGGTAGGAACCTACACAAGACCCAAGGAGACTCGCAGAGCCTGGTACCAGACAACCCGACTTTTTGGATCCTTCCCCATCATCGACCAGTGCGTGAAAGCAGAATATTCTGCTATGCTCTTGATAGAAAGACTCCACAAGGATATATTGCCGGATCCTGTTCCAACGTTCAACTGAAAGGTAAACTCTTGCACCTGTCAACACTCCCACCTACCCCAAGCACCTTTGTTATGATAGAAACATGCCATGTGGCATCCTCCTTGTGGACAAGAGTGTGTAGGTCTCAGCAAGACAATTGTTGTACCACCACTGACTCAACAATTTAGACGCAAACTCCGCACGTCATCAAGCCAGCAAGGTACATTTCCCCTTCCACAGGCAGGGGGCAACTGCAAGTGTGGGACACTGCCGCTCACCTCCAGCCAGTCCACAACTCATCTGGTCTATCTAACGTCTCTGGCACCAACACCAGGTAAGGAACAAGTGCCTCGATCCCGCCCTCTGATACTACTGTCTCCACATTCACCTCTGAACAACACAAACACAGAGCACCATCACCAGCGTGGCCAACACCTGCAGTTGAAACACAACGCCAGGACCACCAATCTCAGGGGATCGTCAGCCCCCACAGCAAGATGGTTTCACTCCCGTTGCCGATTATCAGGGGTGCGCAGGATGCTGAGGGTCGCAACCAGCAGTCGTCACAGCCTTTCCGCCATCTTCGTTCCCGCGGCAAAAACATCCGCGGCGGTGACAGCAGCATCAGTTCCGCAGCTCCGAACAGGCCTTCTCCGCTGAGACGACTCCAAGGGCGCCGATCGAAAGCCCGTCCCCGACCGACCCCCCCCCCCTCCCCTCGCGACCCGCGGCGCGCCGCTAACGCCCACCTGACTTGCACAGCTCCGCGAGGCCGTGCGTCGCCCGCCGCACGGCGCAGCCGTCCACGCCCTTCCCTGGCTGCTCCTTCGCCTTGTGCAGGACGGATATCAGGTGACAGGCCTGGGGCAGACGGCAACCACACCCACCGGCGGTCAGCACCTCGGGCGGCCCTTCGCCGGCCCGCCCGGCCCCCTCAGTCCGGCCCCCTCATCCTCCCCACGGCAATCCGACCGGCGGGCCCGGCCCCACCCCGTGGAAGATCTTAGCCTAGGCCAAAGGCCAGAACCCTGCCAACTCCTGGAGTCGGCACTCGGCTCAAAACCACGCTCTGTTCCCCCCCCTTCCAGGCGGGCGTTTGCCGACGGCGCCCGTCGTCCCGTCCCATTCCCGTCCCTACCTCCATCACGGACGGCGCGTCGATGTCATCGGCCAGGCTGGCCGCGCTGTCTGGTGCCTTCCGCTTGAAGCACTTGCGCAGGCCGGGTAGCTCACCGCCTGGCCCCCAGCCTCCCGGCCCCCTGCTCATGGGGGGCCCTCCACCCCGCCCCCCCAAGCGCGCGCCACACGCCGGGGAGACGCCCTCGATCCGCCACCGCCCGCGCCTCCCCGCCCTCCGCCTCCTTTTCTCCCCCTCTGCCGGGCCAGCGGCGATCCGCTCGGTGAGTGCGGGGGCCGATTCGGGTTCCCCCGGACGGCCGCTGGGGGCCTCCCTGAAGGCCGGGGGGCTGGCTTGCGGGCGGGCACGGGGCTGCGAGGCTCTCGCCAGAAAACGGGCCGCAGGGCTGACAGAAAGAGGGATGTGGGATTGTCAGGGGGGGCTTAGTGTTGGGCAGGGGGTGGCTGGAGGGATTGGGGGGGGAGAGGGGAGGGGGTGCTGCGGGCGTGGGCCACCTGGCAGGGGTGACGCATGGGATCTGGGGGCGCGCCGTACCGGAGATCAGGGTTCGCATACGGTTGAGTGGGGTGAGCGGGCCTGCGATGCGGTGAAGACGAGGGGAGGGGGTGGGGTAAGATTTGTTCCTGAGGAAGAAGCAAGTCATGCAAAGGGCACCCCCTCCTGAGCAAGTGTATGCGAGACTCTATTCCGTGTGGGGTTTGGGGGTGGGGGGAGGGGGGGAAGGGGGCGAAGTTAAACATTGGCTACACAAAGAAAGACAGACGGCCGTACAAAGGGCACCCCCTCCTGACCGGGTGCATGCGGGACTCTTTCATGCTGTGAGAAGTTGATGCAGAGTTTCTGGTGAGAAACGATGAGCACACAACACAGTGAGAGGGAGGAGTGTGTGCGTGTGTGTGTGTGTGTGTGTGTGTGTGTGTGTGTGTGGAGAGTAGCTACTCTCCCCTATAGGGGCCCGGCAGAGTGGGTGAAGTGGGTGGGTGGGTTATGTGTGCGAATGCATCCTTGACGGAAAATACCTTACACAAATGCGCCGTGTCTGGCACGAGAAATTGCATTTGACGAGTCTGATCTCATGTCAGGGCCAAGGAAATTGGTATCCTTGAGCTAATTTACACCGGTTGCAGGGTCCAAGGAATAAGGCCTGCTTCTGTTGGGGCCCCAACAAACGGGAGCACAAGAATCACGCCTCAATACCACTGTTGGTTGGTCTATTAGACTTTCCAAGGGAACAGGCCTCAAGGTCGCTGGCCTCAGGTGTAGGTGTTCAACGAAACGAGCTCCAAAGAACATGGCTGCCCATGCACGAAGAGGCCGACTGATTAATAAGAGGACCATGCACATGCAGTCCGCGCAGGTGTGTGGACATGTTCAAAATAATGATCTACAGATGTTAGTTCAGCACAGTGTCCTGCTTCGTTCTTCAAATCGGCACACTATTAGTGTTGCCACTAGTGGTTTAGTTAAACTAAGACTAATTCCGCACGCAATCGACGCACAGGGCAAGGTTGTCATGTGACAGCTACTAGAGTTTTTGTGGCATATTTTGTACCCTTGAAGAATTGCGGTTTTACAAAGCCAAAGGCGCCCTATTGTTGTAGTCTCTTGTTTATGGGATTAACCCTTTTGTTGGATTCTGCACAATAACCATCGCTTCGCTGGGTAGACTACTTCTGCCATATGACAAGCGATTGGCCTCCAATTCAAACACGTGATTATCGTACATTATTTCCAACGGACAGAGCAAGCAGCCGCTACTACAGAATGGCTATTTCAGGGCTTGGCATCTCAGAGCATGGCTGCTCTGCAGCGCTATTTCTGACATGCACAGTAGAGCACGATCGAGAGACCCGATCGAGAGTTCGTAGGTTTAGGCAATGCTCAGGGCGTCCAAATATCGAACACCATTGCAATGACCAGAACTATATCACCGTAATTGTGACTGAAGAGCGTGTGGGATATGTGTGGGAGATGTACACACTGGTGGAAAGAGCTCAACGGTTGAAAAGGAAAACAGCGAAAAGGGTGATAGACGGTATCTGGCTTTAGATACACTGCGGCATGCTTGCGCTTAGCTTTCAACACCAACTTTGAGTTATGCGGCTTACCTTTGACACAGTATGACTGCTGCGCTATCAGGCAACAGGTGGCTTGTGGCTGCATGTTTACAAATAACATCGTGCCAACCGCTCAGACAATTTTCATAACGGTTGCTGGTACGTTGGAAATTTTGGGCAGTCCTTGCACAAAACACACAGTTTACATTGTAGCCCTGCATATTCATAGCTCATATTACTAAACGAAAACAATCTCTGCGTGTACCCCGCAGCAAAAACGAAACGCCCTGTTATGGTCGGCCGCAAAAAGCCATTGCTGTTCCAGATTCTGCAGTGCTTAGCAAGGCATGAAATGCAAGACACGTTTTACAGTCTGATTAGGACGCACTCTCTGGTCATCGGTGGCCATCTGGCTGCCCATTAGACACGATTTGCGTTCTCGTTTGGATCACATGATGCTCTGCAATATCATGTATCCGCTGCCCACCACTGGTCAAAGCATGTCCCAATTTACTGATGGAACCGGATTTAATTTGCCTATTTTATTTGCATTAGCATCTGCGACCATGTTTCCTCCTTTCTCTTCCAGCGGCTGGTCGGCGCGCTCAAGTATGCATCGTTATGTGAAGTTGCAAGTTAGGCGGGCAGTCACACATCTGATGTGCGAAACAACAGTAGTGCTGTGATGTGACTGCCGATGACAATGTCATGCACGACACATGAGACGATGTAAGGGTCGTCATCAGACAGTGACCTAGAAAAGGTAGCTGCGGGTGTCCTATTTCAGTGTATTTCTGGCGCCGAAACCACAAATAGCAGGCTGCATTCTCTATATTCCCATTGGGCATCGAGAGCATATCAATATGAGAATGCCATAACCTATTCGGGCGTCCACCACAGCCACCGTGGGCCTGTGCAAAATATTAGTGGCGACACACGACACCATATGGAAATGGCAAACGAAGCTTTCCCTGCAGCCTGTCATGAATAGAGGACCTTGCTAGAATGTCCCCATAGTTTCCAAAAGGCTGACAGAAGTTCAGAAAATAGATGTTATTATGTATCATTGACAGCACTGACAGCTCCAACAATAATTGTCGAATTGATGATTTCTGAACGTTAGTGTCTTGAAATCCTAGAAAAAGCCAAACTGCGATGTTCAGGGTTCCATGGTGTCCAGGGAAAGCATTAGGAAGGCATTGGGAAAATCATTCACCCGTTAAATTTTGCAAGAAACGCATTTACAGCTGAAGGTCTCGACTGTCGATTCGTGCACCGCAACTGCCATTTCCTAACGTGCCATTTCAGAACCAGCACTGAAATATTGTGCTGCTAGAAGACTGGTTTCGAGCTGTAAACCAATCAGAAATTCAGAAAAGAATTGCGAGCATTAAAGCAGAAAAATAGCCCCCAGATCCCTGTTGCGACAGTGAAATTAGTGCTTAAAAGGATGCCCGAAAAACCCACGATTTTGAAGTGGTGGCATCCATGGCCAACCAATGTTGTTCACAGGCCACCTTGTACAGCCATCCAACTATTGCTCGGCTTTATTGGTACTCAGCCCGGCAGATGGATTTCACATGCCTCACTCTTGTAGCGAAAAGAGGCCGTATTGGCGTGGCGAAATTCCAGGATAAGCCAGCTCCCCCAAGGCCAAACACCCGAAATTGCTGCCGAAAGAGTGAGTTCTGTCAATAGCCACAACTTAGGCGAGCGCGGAGGGGCCGAAATGGAAACGGGAGATCTGCCCATGCTGGCCAAACCGCAGGGCGCCGCGCGAAGCGCCACTGCCCGTCGGGGTTCGAAGGCCTCCAGTCACAGGCAGACAAGGATGAAGGAACTGGAGGCTCTAGAGAAAACGCAAGTGTCCACCGTACCCGACCTGACATGTGCCCTCTTTGATATACGGACTGAAGCAAAGAGGTTTTGGTTTGGCGCTTTTCTTGACACCATCGAATTGCTGTGCGCGGAAACTTATCGTTTGTCCTGACTGTGCTGATGTGATCTGTTTATAGTGTGTTGATGACAACCGCCTGATCATTAACACGTAATATTTCTTGAATCTACTTGATGTCCTGTTTTGTTCGGTGTAGCATTTTGTTCTTTACTCGGCGGCCTCCCTTTCCAGATCTCCCTTTATATGCCCACAAGTTCTCTGATATAATGGGTGTGTGGCATTTGGATTCAGAACCGTGGACGCTCAAATGCGTGCGGCACCCTCAATACAAAGCGAATCTTTGCGCATTGTTTTTTCTAATACCCTAGTCGTAAACTCCATTAAAAACAGGAAGTGCTTTTGCTTTGCATGTGGCAGTAGCGGCGCTTTCCTGATATTGCGGTAAAGACACTGCGGTCAAAATTTAATTATGACCGTCAATATTTACCCCTCAGGTCAGATGAACGCACGCTCCAGGATTTGATGGTGCTGGAGAAAACACTTTGTAAAGTCAGATTTGGAATGGAAATGGACGAGCGCAAGCGTCTTCAAGTCTGCAGGGTACGTATGACGCATTGCCGCATCCAGTGGCGAAATGGCATTCAATATTGAATTCAGTACAGCAGAATCACTTCACTAAATAGTGTACTGGAAGTGCAGGAACATTGAGTTGGCAGCATATATGCTTCGAGAGTACCCGTAACTGAGGAAATTAACAGCTCAAACGTTGCCATGTACCCTCATTGGGCGCGTTTTCTTCTCTTGCCACTTACCAAATGGGCCCTTGGTCCCGCTTCCGTCCTGTACGTCAACCTGCACAATGCAATCATAGCGCACAAGTAGCACTGGCGCCCAGGCAATGGGAATGCTAACGCATCCAGGAAATTTGTTAATGTAGTGAGATGAACTAAAAGTGAACGAAAAGGAAGCCTCGCGGATGAGGAATTCGCGCCTCTGTCGGCTTGAAACCTCCAAGCAGAATGAAACGACTATCCGATGCCCATGGACGCTTTTGTTGCCTCATTGGAGCATTGGGGCTGACGCCGTCAATCCACACCCCAATCCACACAAATCCTGGTCGTCATTTTTCCAACCCCGAGATATGCGTCATCAATTAAATATGTGCTCTTCCGCTCATTCGAACACATGAATATAGCGGCCAAAATGACTCGAAGTTCTGCAACTTCACATGCCCCACAAAGACATCCTGTTTCTGTGCGGGTTCTGATAAACAGCTGAGCAAGAACTGGAGAACAATGGTGGACAGAAATTTACTGCCGTTTTCGCATGCGCCAGCACCTCCAATATGTTTGCATGGGCCCGGGAGATGTGGTCTTCCGTCAAGGAGACGTTGGAGGGGCGTTCTTCATTGTCGTCTCCGGGTCGTGTACAGTGTCGCAAACCAACGCGAAAGAGGAGGAGGTGGTGGCAACAATCTGCCATAGATTCACCCTGTAGATCACATTCTGTACATACTTAAATTGCGTGCAACTCGTGTATTTGGTGTATTTCAAGACGAGTTTGCTCGGCGAATTTGTTTGTTATACGCTTTAAAAATGAAGCAACATCACCCATTTCCTGTAACGTTTGGGTGGCATTCCTTCCCAGTGAACAGCAAATCTTCTCCAATGTACACACATTGGCAACGTGTCAAGTGTTAAAGCAGGTGAAATTAAGGATTTTATTGCCTAAGGTTGAAATCCCATTTCATGAAAAATTTATGAATTGTCGGATGGTGAATACCTATGATACTGTGATGCTCGTAATTTATGGCTGCTTGGGAATCCAAGTCAACAAAAATCATGCTAGGCAATGAAAGAATCGTCCAATTTGATGCACCATTCACATGAATGGTTTTTGGGGAGAAATAAGGTGCCGAAAATCCACAGGATCGTAGGAAAATGTACCACTTCAGTGCTCAAGCAGCTCCGACAGCAGCTTCTTTGCCCAGATATTTCGGACAGAAAGCATGGCAAAGTTGTGTTTTTGTGCATGGGGTTTCAAGGTGGCTTGATTAGCTGCTGCTCGTCATAATTGCAAAAATGAATGGTCGCTCCAGGCGACTGAAGTCGCCAGGCTGTACGCCGGTGACAGCTTCGGCGAGCTGTCCCTCCTGCACCCAGATGCAGAGAGGAGGGCGACCGTCAGTTGCAACGACAACACCGAGATGCTGAAACTCGAGCGCGAGCACTACGAGGCCATCCTGGGCGCAGATATGCACAGGGACATTGGCGGCAAGATAGAATTCCTGAAGCACGTGGCGTGCTTCCGGAAATTGCCGTACGCTAAGCTGGAGGGCATCGCCCTCGCTCTGACAGAGCGGGAGGTGCCTCCCAAGCAGGCGGGTGCGCAGCGTCTATCACTCACCTTGTTTGGTGGCAAATGGTTAGGGTGCATTCCCAACTGCGTCAAAATGGCAAATGTGTGGCCCGATACCCCTGTCAAAAACAGAAGAGGCGCTGACGTTGACGCGGATCGGGTGACAGCCCGCACGTAGATAAAGAGATTAGCGGGACCCGCAATGCCACTGTGCAAACAGAAGTTTCGACAGCTCAACAAAACTTGAAACCATCCGCTGAAACAGGCCAGTGCTGTCCACTTGAACCACAGGATAGGCAGCATGAGAAAATAAGCAAATGCCTAAAAGGACGCCCGACTGAGGGTGCCTCCCGGGCGCTCGTTCGCTGATGCAGGTGGTCATCCGACAGGACGAGGAATGGGAGGACATGTTTTTCATCGTCATCGGCCGGGTGAAAATGATCCGAGCGGTGAAGCGGCACTCCGAACTGCTGCCCCGCGCTCACAAGAACTCCGTCGGTGTCGACAGTAGGCAAGTCAAACAAGGCACAACTGTCTAACGCCGCTTAAAACTATCACGCTATAACGCAACCCCATTGCACCTGCAGCATGTGGCTGCACTTGTCAATCTCAGTCGCCTGCGTCCATTAGGACATTAGCTTAAATGTCGTGAATGTTGTTGTTCATGCCCGCCCCATTGCCGAATAGGGGACTCCTAACGATCTCGGGGCCACGCGTCACCAGCGCGTTCTGAAATAGCCACTCTCTTGTGCCAGTCTTCGCATCGATCCACGCCAAGGTGCAGGACCTGTGGCCAACAGATCAGTAGCCATTGAGAACGCCCCAAAACTTTCGATTTGAGTGAGCGCACCATGGCGTTGTTGTGGGCCACTGTCTTGAACGATGAAGGGCTCCTTTGAAAACACATTCACTTCAAAACCAGCTCCTCCTCTCCTTCGACGTTTTAATTTGCAATGAGTTGGCCCAAATGCCACAAGGTTCCGCCCATTTATCTGCAACATGGTGAAGGGAGTGCACCCGTCAGCGTTGTCCACAGGCATTGTTGGCCAGGTTCAGTGGCGAGCAGCAATTTCTCAGCGATCCGCAATTGCCACACGCAGAGTCACTGCGCAACAAACAGATCAGCCACGGAGGGGTGCCACGGACTATCAAATCGCGCATCATCAGGACACAATCAACGGTGGTTTAGGCGCCAGGCCTCAGGCACGTGCCTCCATTGTTGCACCGAGGGAGGCCCTGCTGCAGCGCCTGCTGACAAAGTACAGGGAGAGTCGGCAGACGCTGTTCAGCGTCACAATGGACGCCCTGCGCGCCGCGAAGGACGAGAGGGACAAAATGATGACGGACGCGGAAGTTCGGCGCTTCCAGAAGTCAGAGAGGCTGCTGAGGGGGAATTGGCTGTATTTAGAAGTGAGTTGGGGAATTCAAGGCAGCACGCCGAAAGCAGTGCGTTGGAGCGAAGAGGAGAAAGAATCGAAGCAATCGACGGGCAGTCTACAAGACACAGCATCTTCGATCCGCGCCATGCTTCGCAGCGAAACCGTGACGACTTCGATTATGGCGGTCATATTGAGCATCATTTATTGTGCTCTCAGTTGCCCACATTTCATTCGTATTCAGCTTGAAATTCTGCTGGTCTTTCGCCCCCCATTGGCACCGGTGCTAACATCTGAAAGCACTTCGCATGTGCGCAGATTGCGCACAAAAGCCGCCGGTGGAAAATAGCTATAATGTGGCACATACAGCAGCTCGCGTTCTTGACCCTTTTCCAACATATGGCAAACTGGCAGTGCGTGATTCAAACCGCCTCGCAACCATTTAAAGGAGGGCTGACAATTTCATCTGGCGGCAAGCAGCAGGTAAAAAAGCATGGCGCCATTTGTTGCGGATCTCGATGTGTAATGTAAGGATCAACCCATCTGTGGCTGGGGTGGGGGCTGAGCGCGGATGTGACTTGAAGCACAGCAAGCTGCTCTGAAGAAGCAGCGCATTGTGCTTATCTACAATGGCATCGACATGCGGGTGGGAACGCCTGTGGCCAAATGCTTCGTTTCAGGTGGACACTGCCGGGAAGTACGAGCATTTCGGTGAGAGGTGCACCCTGAAGAACGCACGCCACCCCACCACCGTGGTGACCGTAGAGACCACGCGGCTCTACGTGCTCAACAAGTGGGACCTCCTCAAACGCGTGTGCCAAAAGACGATCGACGACCTCACCGCGGCATCCCAAGGTACTTTGCTGTCGCCGATTTGTGCTGGATGTCCATCCGCTGGGCGAGCGGCAGCTGCGGCCACCCGGCGGTGCCGAATCGCTTTCGATGCCGCATCTGAGTCGGTATCGCAACTGATCCCGTTGTCGGTGGCAAGAGGCACAAACTGATGCCGGCAGCGCCTTGCATTGTACACAAAACACAGCCCGCGCTCCTGATAAGCGACGATGGGCGTGAAAACCAAGCAAATTGCTCTCGCAGAATGGATTGTTCATGTCACACTTCCCTGTGTTTAGCTTGTGGGAGCACGGACAGCATGCATCTGTTCATCATCAAACACAAAGCCTCAAATAAAGACCTGATGCGAAAACTGAGGCGAATTATGGGCCTCGCCGCACGATCTGCGCAACGGCAGCATTTGCCACGGACATTGGAGCAGCCTCGACAAAAGTCTACGGAGGTGCAAACGCTTTGAGAAATTGACTGCCCGTTGGATTCAATGGGCGGCAAATGCAACAACACTGTGTCGGTCAGGCAACGTGGACGACGACGCGCTTCGGGCGCACTGCCATACCTCTGACAAATGGCGCTCCTACAAGACGTCCCTCGTGGCTGGCATCGTTGAGGAGCACCGGTCGCGGAAGTGCTGCAGCCCGACGTTCGTGTGGACAGGCTGGAAGCGCGAGGGGTATTTGAAGCTGCCCTGCGTGGCGGGAAGGTGGAAGTAGCCGCGAAGGAATGCCAGGGCTTGATTTGAAGGCAGGTGTACGCATGAGCGTGCGGCACTGGCCGTCGGGGGAACATGCGCAATGGAAGTGCTGCCAATTTCAGAAGGACGGGAGTCCCGGCTT
Organism: Ostreobium quekettii; assembly: GCA_905146915.1. Classification (NCBI taxonomy): domain Eukaryota; kingdom Viridiplantae; phylum Chlorophyta; class Ulvophyceae; order Bryopsidales; family Ostreobiaceae; genus Ostreobium; species Ostreobium quekettii. Next base: position 17,755 of record CAJHUC010001000.1, on the reverse strand, counting down.
TAGAGTCGAGCTCGCTCTGATGCCATCCAGTCGATGGAATGTTGCGCCAGAGATTCTCCTTTTTTTTTCCGGCGACGAGGAAGAAGATAATTGTGCAATGGGGACCCCTTGTTCTTGAGCAAGAAGTAGATGTTTTTGTCCTTACTACGGATACGATGAGAAATTTCTGAGGTGCTTCGGAATGAATTAGGAAACGGTGAACTCGTGACGGCTGGTGGGAAGAGGTGCAGACATACTACGCAGCCTATAGCCCCGGGCTGACTGTACTTGGGAAACAATGAGGGGGACTGTCATGAAGTGGTGTCCATGAGTTGGTGTGCCCATGTCGGTGCTGCTCCAACGGTGGGCGCTGCACACATTTGAGTAACGCCGATGCACCAAAGACGATAGTTCTTCCGTCCCACATCCTTCCTATTCCATCCTGGGCCTCCTTCTCTGTTACTGTTTGTGACTCTGTCGACACTATATGGCAATCCAACAAAATGGATCGATCCTGCTGGCAGGAATTTCACATTGGTGGCCCATGGATCTTAGTAGTATGGGTCCATGGGTCCCAGGTCCAATAAAGGCATTGACTTGGGCAATGTCATGCTGTTGGAGACAACACACATGTTAAGCAGTTGCAGGTCATGAAAGGAATGGGGGCAGGTCAGGAAAGTATTGGGAGATTGGGGGTGGGGGCACAATGCCGTTGGGAACAGTGCCATTGTGGCATTGGCCAGATCCCCTGGATAGAGGGCCAGCAAGGGAAGTGGAGTCCTGCACAGACATTTCCAGTGTGAACCGCACAAAGTCACATTATGCAGGTACACTGCATATTGGTATATGCAGCAAACAACCGTCGCACCAAACGCCATACCACACCCAACCATGTTGCATGTAGAAACGAACAGGTGTGCTCCATGCATTCAGCACAGTCCCTGACCACATGCCCTGCAGGAAGCTCAAACAACTCCATTTCAGACGCATGGGTGGTGTTGGAGCCTCCAACACGATCAATCAGGGAACTTTCTGTCCTGACAATCTCCCATTCTTCACCAAGTGAAATGGAAATGGCACACTTGGAGTTTTCCTTCACCTCCATTCTCCACACAGACTCAAGCACCCAGACTTCCAACTCAACGAACTCTACCCTTGAGGATACAAGATGGTGCCACCATCTCAACAGCAGCACTCACACCAAACTGCTGTGGCGTTGACACTGTGCAACGTGCTGCAACCCTGCCTTCCTTTGCAGCATATGCATGGCACACGAAATGTGCATTGACCATGATCCCATCCTCTGGATGCTATTCCATTCCTCCTCAGAAGAAGCCAGGCTGGCACGTAGACCTGTGCTATGCACGATGGATTGGCATGGCCCGGAGTCAACGGTTCAGGAGTCAGGGCACAGGGCAAGAATTGCTACAATGAGAAAGTGTTACAGGTAATAAAAAGGGCATCCCCTCCTAAGCAAGTGTGTGGGGGACTCTTTTCCCTGCTATGAGAAGGTGATGTGCAGTGGGGGGCTTTGGCCTATGTCCAGTGCACCCATATCGGGTATCGCGAGTGTCCAAAACCTGGCAGCACTTGCGCAGTGGATGCAGTTCTGGTTGGATGCCGTTCTTTCCCAAGCACACCCCGCATGCTCTGGGTAAGTGCACTCCACTGCTAAAAGAGCCAACGCTCGTCACCCACGACAGGAATCCTTCGCAGGCAATAGGGAACATGGCATAGACCGGGGCCGAGCACGGGCCACCGACACGCCAGGCCACCTGGCACGAAGCTTTCTATCCTGCACTCAGGCCTGCAGGCGGACCAGCTCGACCAAAACACGGGTAGCTTGCAGGTTGGCGTTTGCAAATGATCCAGGAGAAGTGATCTCTCACGGCGTTGCGAGTCTCTGCAATCAGATTATCAGCAACAAAACACCCAGCCCAAAGGCCGCGCCTCGAGCCACTAAACGGCGCTGTGCGCGGTGTTGGCTGTGTCCAGCGTCCACCCACCGCGGTCAAAGCACGGCTAGCATCATCCCACATTCCCGATCGTGCATTCCCTGTGCATCCTCGGGCCAGCAAACCGAGTCAGTCGCGCCACGCGGTCACCATTGCCGCGCTGCCGGCGCGGCACCCCGGGAGGGGACGCAAGCCCTGCCCTCAGGCGCCCGTGAGACCTCCTGGCACGTGCCGCAGCCCTGTGTCCTTGAAACCGGTCACCACAACCCACGCTTCGGTCAGCGGCAGGCACCAGGCGCATTCCCCCCGCGGACTCGAGACGATCGGAGGGTCTGGACAGACGCGGCACTTATTCAAAACTACCAGTGGCCTGCCTCCGTGAGAACAAGTGAGGTTCCCTACGAGCACGAGTGTGGACACGCATGAGACCGCCCTCGGGGTGACAGGTGGACACGCGGCCCAAGTGGCACAAGGCCAGCGAGTGAGAGCGGGGACAGGCGGCGGCTCCTTCCTGCCGGCGCCGGGACTGAGCGCCAAGCCCCTCCCTGCCCCGTGAGGACGTGCGCCGCTGCTGCGCGGAAAGAGCAAGGCGGATTGCGTGGAAGCCGTGGCTCGGCATTACACTTGCGTGGCGCACCTAATGAGGCACCATCAGTGCGGCCGTGGGAGGGATGCCGATGTCCTGGCCTAGAAACGCCGCGTTCGGCGGGCCGGGGGTTTTTGGCGCTGCGCCCAGCTGGACTTGAGCCAACGCCGCGCCGCTCTCCGCCGTCCTTCGCAGCCTTCGGCGGCCTTGGCGTTTGCGAGTGGGCTAAAGCCGAACCGTCGAGCACCCGAGCCCACTGGTGTAGGGTCTGCCGCCATCGGTGTGCACTCAGGTGCGCCTCCCTGGGGCCCCGCGCACGTTGCCGTCGTTGTGCACTTGCACTGCTCTCCCCCGGGCAGGGGAGCCAGATTGCGACCAGAATCTGGCCTGCCGTGCTGAACCGAGGCCGCCGGTGGCCTGTGCGGCCAAGTCCAGCGCATTCCGCATCCCCGCCCAGCCCATCCGATCCCGCCCGCCACCGCGGCCCGCGATTGCTCCTCTAACACCCCCTCATGCCTCCCCACTCCTGCAGGCCGCCTCCAACCACACCAACTCCCAATCCTCTCCACCATCAGCCTCTCTTCACATTCCGTGAAGCCTCGCGGCCAGCCGGCAAGCCACCTCCACACACACGCACCCCGCCTCCCCCCCCACCTGCGAGGAAGCCATCCATCCGCGCATCTCTTCCTACGACTCTTTTAAGCAGGCGCTTGCCGTCCGTCCCGCTTCGGCCATCCACTGAGGGCGGCATGAGCCCCCAGAGCCCGCCGGCCCGCGGCCGCGGCCGCGGCAACAGCTTTTGGAGCCAGAGCCGCCCGCGCGACCTGGAGGGCTCCTGGCGCAGGGGCCCCGGCGATCCGCCCGGCTACCCGGGCGCCACCCCGCCTCCTCCCCCCCCACCACCTCCCAGAGGCGGTCCAGATGGCAGAGGGCCCGATCGCAGGAGGGCGGAGATTGGAGGCGCGGAGCATGAAGAAGGGAGGCCGTTTTCGCCCAGGGAAGGGGGGGAAGGGGAGAGGAGGGGGTACGGTAGGGGGGGAGGGGACAGAGATGAGGGCCAGATGAGGGCGTTTCGCGGTGGGTATGGTCGCGGGAGGGCGGATTATGGGCGGTTCTCGGGCAGGGGGAGAGGAAGAGGGAGGGGAGTGGGGAGGGGGGGAGGGTACGGCGGGGAGGCCAACGGGTACCGACCCAGAGGGGCGTCCCCGGGCGGGCCCCCGCCGATCGAGGGGTTTGATGGCCCGTCCACCAGCCAGGCTGGGACGGGGGTCGGGCAGGATGGCAGGGGTTTCAACGCCGCGGAGGCCCTGCAGATGTTCCAGGCCCGCTGGCAGGCGGTGCAGGGGGAGATGCAGGGGGAGGAGGTGGGCGAGGGGGGGCGGCCGCAGGTGTACAAGGCAGCTGCGGGGCCGGGGAAGGTATGGGGCCAGTCTGTCCAGTCCAGCCTGCCCCTGCAGCCATCAGTGTCCAACTTCCTCAGCGAGCTGCAGGCTGCCCTGGAGCGGTCAGGGGTGGTGGAGAATGGGGAGGGGAGGGCCTGAGGTGGGCAGGGTGGTGCACGAGGGATAGTGCCAGGGTGTCTGGAATGTCCTAGGTTTGGGATTTGAGTTGAGGGGACGTCGCCATTGTTGTTCTGCACCCCTGCTGCCAGATTCTTCAACTGGACGGGGCGTTGTCTGCTCGCTTTGGCCTCCACAATTCATGTTGATGGATGGAGTTGCTTGACTCAATGCACTTCATTGCATTTGGGCCCCTAGCAGTGAGGCTGTTTCAGGCAGGTTGGTTGGCTCCCTGCCAATCTGAAGTAGCCATGGAGGGGATGGAGGTGTGACACGGGTTGTAGTTTGGGGACGGCATTGATGGGCACTGCAGTCAGACTGTGCTCTTTTGCTTAGAGTTGTGTCAAGTCTGATAGGCAGGCACTGGAGATGGTGCAGGTATTCTGGAGCGGCCTGGGTGACAACATTCACACCTTTGAATTGAATTAAACCTCAAAACTGTGAGGTTGCTCTGGCCATTGTTATGCTGTGGCTTTGGCAATTAGCATTGGGCTCTCGTCTGTGTGGGTTGGCCACCAGGCAAACACTCCATGTTCTGGCATGGTGCGGGAAGCCAGGCTTGTGCTTTCAGCCATCTGTGCTGTAGAATGAAACTCTTGGGATCTGAGCATGACCATGGTTTATTGTTTCGCATACTTTCCTCCAGAATCCCTGGCCACATGCATTTATGATGAGAGACTTTCCTTCTGTGTGTTTGTGTCTGGCAAGTACGATAAAGCACATGACAGCTGCTGCTGCACCTGTGAGGCGGTGAGGGGGCTTCTTGTTGAAAATGCAAAAGAGGACTGCTAGCATGGAGATTGTTTGTTGTCTTGAGCATCTTTCTGCTGCGAAGCATCCCCCCAAGATCGTGTCTGGCAAGGAATAGGAACGAGAGGGAACAGGCGTGCAGATTGGTTCTTGACCAGTTTGTGCCCGATACGGCATATATGGCTCTGATCGCAGACATGGCAAGGATGTATGGTTCCAGGCATCCTTGTGCTGGAATACACACCAGTTTTGGTTTGAGACACACAGTATGGGGGCTGCTTCCGCCAGGGGACCTGGAGATATCCAATTTTGGTTTCATTCGTGCCTGCCTGTGATGCACAGACAAAGCACTTGCCATGTGTGCTGTGGCCATCCTGCATGCTGCACCCTGCGTGCTGGACATCAGTTTACACGTTCACACGTTGACTCCAATCTGATTGGGCAACAAGCAGTGTGTGGCACAAACGACACCAAACGCAGGTCACCATTGACATGCCTGAATAGGGTGCTTCAAACGGCCTTGGAGTCCTGTGTGTATTCCGACACCATGCGTTATTCCCTCCCTGATTTGCTGCTACTGCTGCTGGTTGTTGTTGATGGATTGAGGGTAGCATGGCGGCACAATCCGCTTGGATGCGATTACTGAAATACTGCAGAGCACTGCCCTTAAAACATTCCGCAGCGATCACAGTGTTAGCATGAGGCAAGGGATGGTGCCCAGCTGATATGCGCGCTTGGTGCGAGGATCGTGCTTGGGCGGCACGGTTCCTACGTGTGGCAACCAAAGGAGACGGAAGCAATGCCATTCAAGGAAAAGGGTTGCACGCTCCTGATCTACATATGGCCGTCGCATCATATCACACCTTTGTAAATTGAGCAGAGTAGAAAGAAGCATTGTGGGGTATGTCTTGATGACTTCTGCCGCTGGAGCTGTTGAGAACCAGGAACTGAGTTGGCTGCTTCAGGTGCCCAACTGGGACAATTCTTGTTTGCGAAGATGCAAGGGCCCCATGCCCTGACGCCTTTCTTTCGGTCCTTTTTGATACATTACCCTCCCGCGTTCCAAGTAAGACCACCGTCATGTGTTGAAGATTGTTATTGGGTGCTGTGCGGGAGTCAGATTCTGTTGCTCTGAACATTAATATGGGCGTGGCCTGCAGCCACGAGGCGTTGGTGTTGTGGCAACGAGCCGCAAACGCGACACCGTCGTCAGCACATTGGCAACGCCTCTGACCTCCACTGCCGGTGGCTGTCGCGTCTGTGTACGTGTAAGAAATCTTCTGGGACTGCAGGGTTGCGCATCAGTTGTCGCTGATCCAAACCTGTCAAACCTGTTGCTGTTGTCGTCTAGTTTGAACGGCTCGCAGGAAGGTTCCGTGTTTTGCGGTATGAGAAGAACTGATGTGGTAGTTCGGAAGACACAACACGGCATGCATTAAAACATTGTTCGTGTCCAACAGATGAAGCAAGTCAATGTTGGTGAGGTGGGCTTGACGATGACACGGGCGCCAGCGCCCACACCCGTACGAGCTCACTGACAAGAAAGTATATCGGTGGTGTGTGCAGTGTATGTGGTGGAAAGTATATCTGTACACGAATGAGTATACGAATCAAGGAAGCAACGTGCTGCACGCCAAACCTTGTCGACTGCCTGTGTCCCTGCCCACGGAAATTTGGGTTTACTGCGATTCGTGCTGCCTTGACGCTCGCGATGGCAAGCGGCGTGGATGCGCAGCAACGCCGTATGCCCTAAGCTACTTGTTGAAATTGTCAGTCCATGCAAACAAGCGGGTTTCACGCTTTAGGCAAATAGGCATGCCAGGTGTGAGCACTTCATGCGCGTGGGAATTCGGCATTACAATTCCGATCAGCCATTAACCCAATATCATGCCACATTGCACATTGGAGCCGTATTTCGGATACTGGCTCTCAGGGCATGGCACGAAGTCCTTTAAAGTACTCCTCATTCGCTGAAGCACTCGCCGCGCTTGCCGCATTACAATGTCACGAGGAACGAGCCACGACCGCATTACCTACATATCGACGCATTCGGGCTCCTATCCACTATTCCACAACCAAATGCGTACAATCAGTGCCGCAGCAGATGCATACGTAACAACACAACTCCACCAAAAATTCTGCTCACTCCAGCCCTCACGGCGCAGCTCATCTCAAGGTTTTGAATGCAAACCAAAAAGTTCAGGCGCAGTTCCCCAACCATACAAATTGCAAGGCACCAGAAGCCGACGCTTCCACAAAGCTGTGCGTGGGCTATTCGCTGAAAAGCTTCTCCAATTGGATGCCAAGCCTTTCCGTTGTCTGGCGTGGAGAGAATCGTGGCAGACGCCTCTGTCGCACACATAAGCACGCTGCGCCTGACGAACGTTTTGTGAATGTCTGAAACATGCCTGGTGCATGCTTGCAGAAAGCCCTGCTTCAATCATTCACTGCTCCAATGAATTCACAGAGACGAATTTTCGGCCTTCGGAAAGATACCCACAAGTGCCGGTCTCCTTGCATGTATGCTCTTGTTTTCGGCTTTCTCCTTGCAGTCAATGTCTCTTATAGCATTGCAAAGGGGGTACGAACTCAATGGATTCTCACTAAGAAAGAGGGTAGCAGTTATATTGAGGGACAATCTGGTCCACGGTGCAGGGAAGTCCACATTGGGTAAACGCCAAATCCACACGGCGAATGTGCAACCTGCCCCATATTCCGAAAAGTCTGCGAGCCTTCTCGCAATGCATCGAAGTGTTTCTTTTGCATTTGTTCTTGCTTGGAGGGGCTGGTCCGATGTACGACCCTTCTCTGGCTTACATAATGCGTCTCAACAAACGTGCATGTTATTCTGGTGGCTCCAGTGAAGATACAATCTGTTTAATCGCAGCTGCTAGAAGGCAAGGCCTGTCCTTTGCACCGACAAGCGCATGGCCAGCGCACTTGCATGAAGTGCCACAGACGGAGAAATGCACTGACACACTCTTTCGGAAAGGGAGTTCTCCAATGTGTCCCTAAGTATTCTGGTTTTGTACACAATGCCAAAACACGTGCAGCACCGCCAACCTTTTGCCCATCTTCATGGACCGCTTCCAAAATGGGAACTTGTGCACCATAGCAATTTTGCAGCTGAGGATCGTCGCTTATGTCGCAGACCTGCACGAGATGAAGCGTGGATCGTCAATGGTTACATGCTCCAAGAAAATAAGGGACTGCCCTTTACCTGATCAACGATGTTGGGTGATGTTCGCAAATACAAAGTGCGTTCCCCGATACGCTCCCTGTTCCTGATCCGTACCAAACAGACTGAAATAATGGCTGAGTCACCCTTATACCACAATTCCGTGCGCTGGCTGGATGTGAGGGTTATGGAGAATGACAGTGCCATTGGATGGCAGCAGATGTGCACAGTTGGATGAGAACTGCAGAAAAGCAGTCTACTACTTCATGTCCAAGACGAATGGCATCTTTGGCGCAGGTAAAAGAACAAATTTCGAGTCTCACAAGGCCACTCTGTTCTTCGGCCCAAGTCTCGGAAAAGTTTCACACTGCACCCATGGTCACAGCACATCATCTTTGAAGATGCGAAACATTACCACAGCCCCTTTGCTCATGAGGAGGGGCGGCTGCGCAGCACAATTTAGAGTGTATCAATCCTGTGCAGGCACAGTGGCATCTCGTTGAGAACTGTGCAGCGGATGGTGAAAGTGAAACACACATGGTTGCCATATTGGGTGCCACTCAAGAACAAAGAAATTCACTGGCCAGAAACAGGAACATCCAAAGCAGGTGGCCCATCACACGTCAAGGTCTGCTGCCTAAGTGATAACAAAATGCTGGGCAAATTTTCTACCGTTCCGTTGGATGAAATTCTGCACTGGCAGCACATTTTCCTGAAAGGCAGGTGCTCCTTGGCCCCTTGGCCTCCTGTGCTTTGATATGAGCAGCTCATCAGCGGTGAAAAAGAGCCTCCCACAATCTGGGGATCAGACACTGCATGACCCAGTTTCCACAGTAATAAAGGGTATAAACAATTAACAATAAATAAAGAATTCTTGTTGTGTTTCCGTTTCCGTTACAGAAACCTCCCTGTTGCATCACAAAGCCCTCAATTGTGGAAAGCTCCGAGCCAAGCGTTTTTCTGCTGTACAGGCAAGCTATTGCCCCGGCTGTATCCAGCACAGGCACATAATTGTGTAAACAATGTCCCCCAGTGTGGCAGGACTGAATTGAATTCTCCTCAATCCTTTCGTCTCGTATGTCGAGGAGTGGTCAGGAATGGCCTTGCAATGAAAGCTACCATGCTGTCCCAAGTGTTGGAACCACAGAGTTCTTTCAATGTCCAAACTTCGGACAAGAGCAGGAACCGTTCCCTACATGCTACTGGTTGAATTCTGGGTATTCGGCCAGACAGTGCAATACTGGTACCTACCTCCAGGGTGACAGTAGAAAGCTCTGATTCAATGAACTGCGCACGATCCAGGAGGGCGCTCACTTGATTCTGAGTAGCAAATTACCTTTGTTAATTTCTGTGCCAAATAGGAAGACGTGCACATTCACTCAAAACGCTGTGCCATACAACAGCTAATCTGGACTTGTGCAGCATTCCACTTTTAGGTTGCATCTACAAGGAGGAGGAAGCCAAATATCATGGCAGGCAAGTTCTTTGGTTGTGTGTTTATACTACAAATGCAGATTGTCAAAATTATTGTGATGTACCGTAAGATTCACAAGAAGAGGACAAACAAGTCACACAACTGGGCATACAACCAATTCTAGGATTCTGACATATTCATGTTGCAATAGTCTCCAAACTCAGCAACGCACACAGAAAGATCAAGTATTCCCCATCAACACTACCATCCACAAAAACTTCAACAAAACGGGGGTAGTATTTGATTGAACACAGGCGATTATTAAAGAAAACTAAGCGCCAGTGAACCCACTTGCAAATGGCCCCAAAACGGGCCCCTTCCCCCCACCTCAAGCCTCTCACAAATCGGGCAATCCGGCTTCGAGTACAGAATCAGCTTCCTGGGTTTCCCGGGCGCGCAGGCTTGGACCGCTGCGCACCCCTGTCTGCATCGCCTGAGCGTAGACGGGGAACAGTCAAGACGGCCGGCACCGCGGAGGGGTCAAATCGTCGTGGGCATGTGTCCGTACCGGACTCACGTTGCCGCCGCGGGAAGGAACGGCCGGCCCGGAACAAGACTCAGCTGCCCGATGCCCGTTCTGCTGCAAGGGCTCATGGGGGATTGGTGAGTCCTCGTGCGTTTCTTCAAAGACCTTTCCAGCTCAGTGCCCTTCCGCGCGTCGTCCCTGCCCCAGGCACAAAGCGCCCTTTGGGCCTCTCGTAGACTGGATGGAGTACGGCCGTTGGGCTGCGGGACTGCAGCTTCTCGTTGCAGATCGGCGCCTCATAGTGCATCATGGAGCACGCCTAATCACCAAATCGGTGACTGCTTGCACCAAGTCACGTGCACATCATGTCCAACTCCGTCCAAACTAACCTAACCTAAAACCTAAACCTAAACCTGTCCTAACCCTAACCCTGACCCTAAAACTCACCTGAAACTAAACCTAACCCTAAAATTGAGGTTAGGACAAAGTGTGCACGTGCCTTGGTGCAAGCAGTCACCGATTTGGTGCAGGCAGTAATATTATTTCCTGGCATGGGATAGCCGCTCGGTCTAGTCTTCCGTGAGGACCCCTTCTTGTTTCGACACCCTAAACCACTGACCCATTGACCCACGTTGGCCTTGTCAGCGGAAAAAGAAGGGATCTTCACTGAAAAGAGGAACTAATGCATTCTCCCCTGCGTCAGCCTGCTCAAGCCCAAGCCCCATCAGAATGGGGAGCAAGGCGCCACTGGGGCGATTTGTCACGCTTTGCGTCCATGCGACGCCAAGTCCGCGCCCCTCCTAGTCCTGCCTCTCCTGGCTTTCAATCCTTCTGTTGATCACGACATGACTCAGGGACATTACTGACAACGTGACACAACGTGTCAGCTCAGAAAATGGATGACGTTGGCACAACATTTCAGCTCAGAAAAGAGTTTTGGGACGTTGTGGTGTGGATGGCAACATAATCTTCAAGGACCTTCAGAAAGCTGGCGCTGCGGCGATTGTTGAGAGTTGGAAGTGAAGCGATGCCAGGCGATGGAGGCTGTCAATTGGGACATTTTGGGGCCTCCTTCACAATTGAACGCTTGGGGTTTATCCTTTGAAGGAGTCATGACTTTTGTGCTGCTTATTAGCAGCGGCTTGGGCCACTTCTTTGCTTATGTCAATTTGTATTATTCATACTTGTATCTTTATGCTGCAATGAGGTAATTTCTTAGTGTTCACTTGATATTAAGCATAGCAAAATGGCCAGAATGTGTTGACCGCTTTGCGTTCCGTAGAGTGTACCGAAATCTGCAGAGTTCACCCATACGCTGAGGAACGCTGCTATGACTCTCGTGGTCCCCAGTCTCTGCATGGGGTTTGTGTTACGAATAGGATGTGGGTGTGGGGTTCCTGCCCTCTTTGAGCCGCGGACCCGCCTCGCCGGGCACCTAGGTCCTTACAGGGCACCTAGGCGGGACCACCCCTCCTACTCCCGCATCCTAATATGGATAAAGGTTACAGTGGGTGAGGAATAGTACGTGCCTTGGGCAGGGCGTCCCCCACACCAAGGGCCGTTAGTAGGACGTCTCCCACATCAGGCTGGTGCGCGTAACATTCATCCCCCTCAGGGAGAGGGGCGTCCTCGTCCCAGTATAAGTGAATACGGGAGCAGAAACATTGTATGTATGTTGGTGGAACTGGTTGTGCGATTTGCCACATGCCCAGTTAACAAAACACAACACACAAAACAGTTTTGGATGAAGAGAAAGAGTGGTTATTTTACATGACCGTCCCGGCCTTCACAACCCTCATTAAAACTCTTCCTCAGCCAAGTGGCTGGAAATGTTTGACCTCCCGGCCTTTCATCGGCGACCACGATGCCGAGCACCACCAAAAGCCCACGCCGGTACAGATCGGCCCGGTGCGGCACCCCGCCGTCGCCCACGTCCGCGTGCACGCTCAGGCGCACGGGGAAATGGCACGTAGGGGTCGGCGGTCTCCAACCTCTCCCCGTTGAGGATCGCAGCGGACATGGCGTTCATGTGTCCAAACTGCGACCTTGCACGGGGGGCAGTATACCCAGTGTTTTTCTGGGCCCAGCGCAAGAGAACCTGTCAAAAGCATAAGCACACATGAGCATGTTTCAGTATGTACATCCCGTACTTCATGCAGTTTGCATTCGCATCACAGGTGTTCTGCCATTTTCAAATGCTTGAACCACTTCCTGTGCATTTGCAACTGACTTTGCTGATTCCCAGCTGTTATGCTCATGTCCATATCCCAGCCATTTGACAAGGTACTCAACATAGTTTTTGCGTCTCCCACGCTTTTTAATTCTTTTATCAAGGATACGTTCAACTTCATACTCCAGTTCACCTTCGATCTCGATAGGTACTGGGGGTGGTTGTACTCTGCCACTTGCCTTATAAGGCTTGATTTTCGATACATGAAATACTGGATGTATCCTTTGCATGCTTTCCGGGAGTTCTAGTCGATATGCGACAGAACGTATCCGGTCGAGGATGGTGAAGGGCCCAATCCACCTCGGTAATAATTTTCGAGTTCTAGGGTGCTTGAGGGTGATATGTTGTGTTGAAAGGAGGACGTCATCTCCTTTATTAAACGACACATCCCTCCGATGGCGGTCAGCATGCTTCGACTGCCTATCTCGTGCTTTTTCCAAGCACGCCCTAGCCTCTCTCAGCGCGGATTGGACACGGTGATCAAATCGTGTCACTGCTGGTAATCCCTCCACGAGGGGTATACCGGACTGCCTTAAATAAGGCTGCTGTGCCCTTTCAATGGCCAGTGCCAAGCCGCGGGCATTCGGATTGTCATAGCCCTTTAAAGGCTTCCGAATTTGCACACCAAGAGCTAAGGGACTCTTTGGGTGCCTCCCGTAATTCAGATACAACGGGGTCTCTTGGGTGGAACTATTTTTCGAGTTGTTCATAGCAAACTCGGCCATGGCTAACAGTTCATCCCACGCGTCATGGTCAGAATGCGTATAGCTGCGTAAGTAGTCCTCCAGAATCCGATTCATGACTTCGGTCTGGCCATCCGTCTGTGGATGGTACGCAGTGCTCATGTTGAGCTGGATCTTCCACCTCTCGGCCAGGTACCGGTAAAACCTGGAAGTGAACCGAACGTCTCTGTCGGACAATATCTGAGAGGGGAGGCCGTGGTGCCTTATCACATTCTGCACCAACAGGTCAGCTGCTCCTTCTGCGGAGAGCTCGGTGGTCGTAGCTGCGAGGCGGACCATTTTGGTCAGTCTATCGACGAACACGACGATAGCATCATGACCTCCTTTAGTTTTTGGCAGTTGTGTAATGAAGTCCATGGACAACTCTGTCCATGGCTCCTCAGGAATGCCCAGTGGCTGTAATAAGCCTGGGGTCTTATGACGAGGGTACTTAACCCGTTGACAAACCAGGCAAGTATCGACGTACTGGTGTACTTCTCGTCGCATTCCTGGCCACCAGTAATGCCGCTGGACCAAGTCCAGGGTCTTGGCTTGACCAAAGTGTCCAGCACTTGGATGGTCATGAGCCAACTGGCAGATCTCAGTCCGCAGACTGGGAGACTCAGGGATATACACCTAAGTGCCTCGCAGCCACAACCCGTCTGTACAGCGCATATCTTGCTGCTGTCTAACAGACGCAAGCTGGGGATCCTCGCCATAGGCCTGACGGATCCTGGAGGCTAGATCTTTGGCCTCTACCATTTCAGTTGCCTCTTTTTGGCTGCCCCGCTTATGTTTTACTCTTAAGCCACATACAACTAGTTGACTTTTCCTCTTAGCCTCCTGCTCATCGGGCCATGGAGGAATGCGAGAGAGTGGATCAGCCACATTCTTTCGCCCTGGGCGGTATTCCCAGTCAAAGTCAAACTGTTGTAAGATTTCTGACCGCCTGGCCTGTCTGCGGCTCAGTTGTGGTTGTGACTTAAGGTAGGTCAACGGACAGTGGTCCGTTACCAGTTTGAAGCATGTTCCTTCAAGGTAACATCTCCACAACTGGACAGCATGGACTGAAGCTAAAGCTTCCTGGTCTGTCACGCTGTAGTTCAACTCCGCTGGGAGGAACTTTCGACTCGCATAACAAATAGGGTGATTGTCCTGCATCAGGACCGCCCCCACAGCAGTTTGTGAGGCATCGGCGATGACCTCAAATGGTCTCGCAGGATCTGGCATTTTGAGCAAAGGAGCCGTGGTCAAACACTCCTTGATGTGCTCAAATGTTGACTGACATTTCGACGTCCACTCCCACTTGCCATTCTGTTTGGTCAAGTCTGCCAAGGGAGTCGCCATTTTCGAATAGCCCTGAATGAACTTTCGAAAGTAATTTGCCAGTCCGAGGAACTGCTGTACGTGCTTCACGCACTGAGGTACAGGCCACTTCTTCACCTTTTCAATCCCTTCGGGATCTGGGCGAATTCCTTCTTGAGACACGATGTGTCCCAGGTAGGAGATCTCCTCCTTATTGAACTGACACTTGTGCATTCGACAATATAACTTTTGCTGTCGTAACACTTCTAACACCTGCCGAAGGTGTTGTATGTGTTCCTCAGCAGTTCGGCTAAACACCAAGATATCGTCCAGGTAAACTAGGACGTGTTTGCCAAGTTGATCACCAAATATATGGTGCATCGTCTGCTGGAATATCGCAGGGGCATTTGCAAGTCCAAAGGGAAGTACTTTGAACTCGTACAAGCCCAATGGCATAACAAACGCCGTTTTGGCACAATCTGCCTTATCGATCCGTAATTGGTAGTACCCTTTCTGCAAGTCAATAGCCGAGAACACCTTTGCTCCTTGCAGTTGATCCAATAGGGTATCTATTCTCGGGATCGGCCACTTATTTTTGATAGTGGCTTTGTTCAATGCCCGGTAATCAATACACATTCGGAGGCTGCCATCTGGCTTAGGAACGAAAAGTACAGGGGCCCCAAAGGGACTACTGCTTTCCGTAATTAGACCTTTTCTCAACAGGTAATCCACCTGTGATCGGATCTCCTCCATTTCCTTCGGGCTGTACCGGAAAGCTGGTCGCTTAACCGGTTTGGTCCCTTCCTCCAATGGGATAGTTAATGACACTCCTCTGTCTGGAGGTAATCCCGCAGGGAGTTCATCAGGGAACAGATCTTTATACTCCTCCAAGAGGGCTGTGATCTGTGCTGGTGGAACAGCATAAGTTGTGGTCTCCCGACCCGATGTGGCCAAAGGGCCTGGTGCGTCCCCCTCAGGGAGGTCGCCGACCCGGCGAACCAAAACCAAGCGCAATGGAGAACCACGCTGGTAGGCTCGACGAGCAAAACCCAGCGAGCACAAATGACCCAACCGGCGGGCCGGTAAGGAAGGAGAAACAGTGGAACGGGGAGTACTACGAAGAGTAATCTCACGCCCACGAGAAACGACACGGATTTGACCACGACGATAATCAATGACACCGGCATGCTCATAGAGCCAATTGTCGCCGAGGATAATGTCATAGTCGTCAGAAAGGTCAATGACCAGGCAACGGACGGAGTCCTTGTAGCCTTGAATGGTCAAGGGGACATCAACAACCCCCAAAGATGGGAGGGATGTCCCATCCGCTAATAGCACTTCACTTTCCATGTGAGGATCATCCACACGTGGAGGAGTGGAGAACTCCGTGGGATCCACAATACGTCGCGTCGCACGTGCCATACGGCGAAGGCGATTAATGCGACGAAGCTGTCGATTAGACAGTGCATGTGGCGAACGGGGCTTTAAGCCTAACCGACGACAACACGTCGGGTTGATGTACGCGGTGCCAGTGGCGCCGGTATCAAAGAGAATTGAGGCGGGCTGGTGCCCGACCTGGCCAGTAAACGTCAAACGAGGCTGGTCTTGTGAGACCCCTCCGATGCGGTGTTCCGCTGATCCCACAAAGGGTTGATAATATACGTTTACAGGCCAAGGAATGCCAGGCATTTCCTTGCGACCAGGACGATCATCCTGCGGTTGTGTAAACAACCGGGTACTCTTTGGGTAATGTACCAGAATGCGCAAGGTGCGCAACCGGGGATCGTCCGTAAACGTTCGCCATGCAGGCAGTAATATACATGCGCCTACTTGTGTAGGAGCTTTGGCTCTTTCCGCAAAATAATGGTCCAAAAAGGACGCTGCCTGTTGGAAAGGTGGATTAATCCACGCAAATTCATGAGTGAGTGGTTTCCGTAGGAAACTGTCGGCTCTTGAGCAATATCGTTCGCAAAGTGCGTTATCCCCATTGGGGTGGGCACATGCATCAAGTGTGAAACGATATGCAATCAGTGATTGAATGTGCTGAAAATGCTTAGGATGCAACATGCGATCAGAACGATCGAAGTCACTGCGAGGACCCTTTTTGGTCCTGTCCGGCTGCGCCGGTGTGTGAGAGAATTTCATCACACGATTCACAGCAATTTGTGCAGCTCGCACTTTCGGAACAGGAATCACCGGTGCTGCATTCATGCGCACATCCATCGGTGCAGTTCGCAGTTTCACACTGGTGATGTTATGCTTTCGCATTGCCAAACACAGTTTGGTGGAAGCATGTAACGCCGACACGCGTTTGCGAGCGGGACTCACCGGCATCTGCGGGAGTACTCCACGCCCTTCGCATTCGCGGGGATGGTCAGCTGAGTAGGGCTTGAAGCACTTGTAACAGCGTCCAGCCCGCTTCAAGACTTCCAACGTTGTGTCTCGTAATTGCGCACTGTTGGTGACCATCTTTTCTTCCATTGGGTCGCGGATATCGGCCAGCGGCTCGTAGTTCCGCTCCCCATGCGAAGCCTGCGGCTGTATTTTCATAGCAACACGAGAACTTTTGTAAGTCGTCCCTCCTTGACCTCTCGGTCTGTTATTCAAAACTGGTTTGCCACGACGATCCACTTTCAAGGCGTGGTATTTTTGAATAACTCTATTAGGAGCAAGACGATTACTCGTGTGCGGTTTGCCATCCCGGCTTTCATTTCGACGAGAGCCATATGCCTTGTATTCTTGGTCATATGTTGGTCCCACTTTATATAAATGCGCCCTCAGGCTGGTATAAGTGGTCCATTGCTCATCATCTTTATTTAAGAGGCATTTCCTCTTAATATCTGGACGGAGTCCAGTATACAATGCATGCAACTTGGAAAAATCATCAAGTTCGTTCTCACACTTGAGAAACATTTGTTCCAAGAGCTGCATGTATTTGATTGCATCGGGACCCGAGGTCCCTGCCTTTGTAAAGGCTGCTATTTCCGACCGAATTTCGAAGTCGGAACATTTATGATCATAAAGTGTCTCCATGCCATACTTAAACTGTTCCCATGACAGTTGAAAGTCTGGCTGTGAGAGCACTTCTGCATCAACTGTTATCCCCCATATGTGTCCCAACTGGGCTAGTAGGCCATGTTTCACTGACTCTTCAAGAGTATTCAGTGCTATCCATCCCCATTGTGTCCGGGGTGCCATAGTGGTTTTGAAATACATAATGATTTCTTGTAACCACTTGGTTAAGGCCTGTTTATCTTCATTCCATTTTGGGGGTTTCATGCCCTGACTGTTCATCTTAGGCATGTTCATGCTCACCTGAGCTTCCCTTCCGGGTTCGTAATAAACTGGCGCATATGGAATCTCCTGCGCCGCCGCCAAATAGGCTTGACCGGTATAACCCGGCCCTTGGGGATTGTACCCCTCCGGAGGCGGTGGAGGCCCCATTTCCGCCCGATGTGGCTCAACAGCCTGATCACCCTCCAGCCCAAACAGAAATTCCTCATGTGGAGGTTCCCGGGTCTGGAAATGACCGGGCGGGTACTCGTACACCC
>CAJHUC010000999.1:0-72697 GCA_905146915.1 Ostreobium quekettii | reverse complement strand
GGACTGTTGTTACATGGGTTTTGGCTCTGAAGCACATTTTCACCATCGCCTTGCTGACCACTACCCCCTTGACAATTGTGTTCAGGTGCACCATGTCAACAGTCCTAGCATGTGTTGAGAAGCAAATATTAATGATGCAGTAATGATGCAATATTTAGCAATTCAACTTTATGTGGTTCTGATTCCGGGTTGCATGGTCGCAGGAGGGTCTGTGACAGAAGCCTAGCTTGACCACGTTCTTGTCCACAATGAAAAAGAACGATGCTACTTTCGTGGAGAGGTGGAGGGCTTTTGTGGAGTGGCTTGTTGCACTGTTGGCCTGGGCTTACCAAAGCTGTGTTGAACCGTATGGCTCAAATGGCAGCCAGGAGAAACAACCCATGATGGCAACACCAGGTGAGCGTATGTCTTCATGAATCACTGGCAGAACTCTCAGACATTGTTTTGTGAGTTTGATCAGTTAAGGTCCAATGTAAGGGGTACATAGCAGGTTGAATCGTTCCACTTGCTTTTGGACCACAACTACAGTGTCTTGTGCTTGTCATAATGGGCATCGCCAGTGTGCTCATTTTTTGCTCCAGGGGACACGTTCTGATGCATGTTGCAGAATTATCAGATCCTTTGCTGACAGAAGATTCCGCACCTGTAGCACCTGTGTCCAGGTATTGATTGTATCTGTGGCAGTGACTGTGTCAGCTGCGCGTGGTGAAGCTAGTTCTGGCTTGTGAGTGGTTCCTTGTGTGGTTGACCGGCTTCCTCAAGCACTGTGTTTCTGGGCAGGCTGCACACAGCTCATCGACACGCCTCTGACCTTCTTCGATGACTATCGAGTTGTCAGTGGAATTCCTGTCTGCCTTCTTGAGACGCCTGGGAATACCATAAAGCCAGCAGAAATGGAGATGGAAGCTCTGAGCACAGCTAGGGAGAGTAATGTCGACGATGGAGAGGCTGATGCAGAGATGGAGCAAACCACACCATCTAAGGGCCTTGCAATAAGCAAAGCAATTGCTTGGCCCACTGAGAATGACCCTGCAGCCATCATCTGCTCGTCTTTCTCCCGTGATGGCACAAGGCTTGTGACGGGGTTTAATTGTGGAGCATTGGTTGTTTGGGATACCCAGCTGGGGAGTCTTGTAGCGGTGCTGACAGATGAAGGCCATGCTGAGTCGGTAAGCGACTGCGCACCTTAGGATATGCATTTCATGTGGTGGCACGTGGAAAATATAGCCAGAAGCCTACTCCCAGATGCAAGACGATATATCACATGAGTGTGCAACAAGTGCTAACGCACATCTATGGTGTTAAAGAATGAGCAGCAGACGTTTCATGTCCACCAGCTTGTTTGTTGCTGAAGATTTGGCTTCGGACCAATGCGGGTGTTTGCAAAGAATGCTGGTAGTGCATGTGTGGCAGGAGAAGTGGTCATGGGTTTTTGAAATGTGTCAGAATGGCAGCTTTTATGTTGTTCTTCAGTTATGTGCTTGTTGCCTAGGAGACAATTTGAAACAGACTTGATGTGCCTGACGTCTACACCTGCCTGCAGGTTGTCTCTTGCTCTTTCCTGGAAGACTCGAACACCATCGTTGTGTCAATCGACAAGGCATTTATGACCCTTCGATGGGATACTTCGAGCGATCAGCCACCTGTGAAGAGCGAGGCTGTGAGCGACCATTGCCAGGCTGGGCACATCGACATCGAAGACTCTCATGCCAAGATCTCGCCTGGGGGTGTCCTGATGGGTGTTATGCTCAACACTCACTGGCATTTCCATCTGATCAGCGAGCAGAAGAGTTTTAACAGCACGAAGCAGGCACAAAAAGCACCGCCTGTCAAGCAAGAGAATCTACGGACTGCTTTTCTCGACATTTACACTCTTCCTGAGCGTGACGAGGATGAGAACTGGCCGGAGAGGCAGCTGAGACTCACTGTGGTCTGGAAACCTGGGCAGCCTAGCGCCCTGCAAGGTGTGGAGTTTTCGGACAGCGGCAGGGGAGTCCTGGCTGGAGTATATGGTGAGAAGCGAAGCGTACCTGGCAGCATGGTTCTTTGGCCAGACTGGGGCGTTCCAAAGAAGAGCTTTCTGCTGAGTGGGTCCATGGGCAGTTGGTCTCCAGATGGAACACTGGTTGTCACTTGGGACCCATTTCTGCAGGCAGAGAAAGGCTCACCAGAAAGGTACACTGGAGGTTGTTTTGTGTGGAAGGTCAGGCAGCTCGAGGCTCAGTTTCAGATGATGAATGATCATTACCCTGAAGGACAGAAGGACGGACAGTACCTGGTGGAGCTGTTTCCTGGCCACCCAGAGTGGAGCCCACGGTATCGACCCAGCATCAGGGAAGGTGGGAGCTACACCATGGTCGGCAGCACAGATGACCAGAAGCGTGTGCTATGGGCACGTTTCATTGATGCATCAAGGGTGGCAGTTTGCAGGGTTGGCGCTGATGTTGAGATGGTGATTTGGGATGTTGACAGTGCTGGCACCCCAGGCACAGTGATGAGCTTGGGACTTGGCCCAATGTCTGGTGTCAGTCAGTGGGGTGACAAGGTGGCAGAGGGCTTCCAGGGAGTGGCAATGTCTCCCAACCGGCGCTGGTTGGGGTTGTACATGGGGACAGCAAACAAGGGGTATGTTTTGGACCTTGTGCAGGGCCTTAAGGTTGTGGACATTGCCCTGCCACAGGATCTGACCGAGCAACGTTTCATGGCCTTTGGTGGCAGGGACTGTAGGTTTGTTATGTGTGGAAGGAGGAATGGGCTGGTGTGGAACGCGGAGACCCTGACTGCTTCCATGCGCAGACAGAATTCGATGGCTGTTTGGACTCTGCCGGAGGATGAGGCTGATAGCCAGCCTTCAAGGAAGAACAAGAAAGGCAGCCTGTCAAAGTCGCGACGTGGTGGACCGATCATTGAACTGGGCTTCTCCCCTGATGGCAACAAGCTTGCCCTCATCAGGAGGGACCTGTTATCGATGTATGTGCTTGACTTCAGAAGCGGTGAGACGATGTGTTTGTCAGAGCATGGGGCACTGAAATCCGAGTTCCGAAAGTTTGCGTTTTCGGCAGATGGTGAACGGCTGGCGACAGTGATGTGGAATGGGAGGGTGCTGATGTGGGACTTGTCTGTGGGTGGGGGTGAGGCCAGTAAGATTTTGGGGCGCAAGGCAGAGCTGGGGTCCCTCAGGTCTGCGTCATTGGACCCAGCCAAGGGGATGGTGTTCTCCCGTGATGAGGATGACAATGAAACAGTGGTGGTGTGCGAAGACAATGGGTCGCTGGTGTGGCTAAGCACGGAGAAGTGCATGATGCTCGACCGGTTTGAGATGGTGGGTCCCAAGGACTGCAGGGCATGCGTGTTTAAGCCTGATGGGTCCTTGGCTGCCATTGTCCCAGGGGACAAGGATGTGATCATACTTTTCGATCTGGTGCAGCGCTCAAAGCAGTCAAAGATCGTGTCCTTCCACTGCGCTCCAGATGGGCTGGCACCGTACCCAAGCAACATCGCTCACGATGGCAGCTTTGCTGTCGTTGGGTGGGATGAGAAAGCGATGAAGCCAGTGCTGCAGTGGTCAGACACAGATAAGAGTGACAGGCATGGCTTGCACAAGGTGGCTGAGCACTTGGCGATTTCAGACGACAACACGTGGATGGTAGTGGATGACAACCCTACACATGGTGAGGGAGATTTTCCACAGCACTGGCAGACAGCAAGCTCACAGGGCAAAACGAAGCTTGTGGTGATGCAGTTGTTTGGGGCAGGAGAACGGAAGAGCCTT
Organism: Ostreobium quekettii; assembly: GCA_905146915.1. Classification (NCBI taxonomy): domain Eukaryota; kingdom Viridiplantae; phylum Chlorophyta; class Ulvophyceae; order Bryopsidales; family Ostreobiaceae; genus Ostreobium; species Ostreobium quekettii. The sequence continues at coordinate 68,925 of CAJHUC010000999.1, read as the reverse complement.
GAGACTCGTGCCATCAAATACGCAGAGAAGATTGCGATCTCTGCTGGGGGCAGGCGCATCGCCTGTGCTGGAGATGGGACGCGGGTTGTGGTTTGGACGCCATGTGCAACGAAGGGCTGCATCCCAGAGTATCATTCACTCTGCTCAGGCGATTTTCTGCACAGGGAGAAGAGCATAACCAGCATTCTCAAGAAGTACGGTGCCGCTGTGCTGAACATCCCAGATGCCAATGGCATGTCTTTCTTCATGCACGCCATTGAGGACAAGAACGTCGAGTTTGTCAGGGGAGCCTTGGAGTATGCAGAGAAGCGGAACACATTGGTGTCCCTAACCTCAAACCCGTTTGGTTTGGAAGATGTGCCAACCAAGAGCGCACTCGAGATCGCTTTTCAGCGGCACTCCTCTGAGATCGCGAAAATGTTGATCAAAACGATGACCACCCGTGTGGTTTCGAGCACAGCAATGGCCGGGTTCCTGCACAAGTCCCTCGTTCCACTTGGCCGTGCCGTTCCATCGCTCGTGGTCGATGCCATCACTGCTGACGGCATGCCAACAGCCATAGGCGTGCTGCAGGTTCCGGAAGACGTTTTCCAGAGGACCTCCAGTGTCGTGGCGACGTCTAATGTGTTCTCAACGCCCATGAACTCTCTCCAGCACCTGTGGGGACACCTCCACAAGCCCACACAGCTGACAGTGGGAAAATTCGAGGTTGCGACAGTGGCCAAGGTCTTTCCATACCCCGATTGCTGCCAACTTGGCATGAGGGGCCTTTTGAGACCCTTGCTTGTGTCAACGAAGGTCCCAGATCGTGTGTTTGCATCGAAGCTGGTGCATGCTGTAGTGCAGTATAAGTGGCAGAAGTACGCCGGCAGGTTGTTTGCACATGAGCTGGTTGTCTACCTGACCTATGTGATGCTGTTCACCATCTACGCCATTCTGCTGGGGCACAAGAACAAGGATCCCGAGAATTTCGAGGATGTGATTGCAGACTCCAACGGTGCAGTCCAGGGCATGTGCCTCTTATTGTGCGCTGTGATGGGGCTGGTCAACTTGCACTGGAAAGTGAATCAAATAACGACACTGGCGATCGATGGCAAGAACCACGGATTCAGTGGCCTGTGGTACTGGTTCTCGTCGGGTTGGAACATGCTGGATCTGCTGTCATCTCTTGTGACAGCCTTCGCGCTCCCTGCGGTGCATTTCTGTGCAACAAACGAGGAGCTTGGCGAGGCAGAGTCGTGGCTGGCCTCTATCACCCTGCTGGCACTGTGGTGGAGGCTGCTGTACTTTGCCCAGGCCTGCCGGGGCATTGGGCCTGTGGTCATCATGGTTTTCGAAATCCTGAAGGACATGACCATCTTCATTGCTTTGCTGGCGGTCATGATCTTCGGCTTCTCCACAGCTTTCTTCATCTCTTTCCGTCATGACTTGGTCCTCCTGGACGTGAGGGAAAGCTTTGGCACCTTTGGCAGGTCTTTGTTGACCACGTTTGGGATGATGTTGGGCGAGTTCGACATGCCCATATTCTACGAGACGCCCTCATACGTGATCACACTCTCCATATTTGTGGTGTACATGACAGCCATGACTATTGTGCTGCTCAACCTGCTGATTGCCCTCATGACCGATACCTATGACAGGTGAGGGCAGAGTCCTTCCCCAAACTGGCGACATATTAATGCTGTAGCCTTTGTGTTGAAGCTGGTGGTTTGTTTTGGTGTACAAACTGTGAAAGATGCTGTGTTTTCCAGAACAGACTGCAGCAGGATTTTGATGTCCTCCCAGTTTGGCAAGTTAAGCTGTCCTCATCAGCTAGGGAATGGGCATTGACTGTTGTTTCAATGGTCCCATCTTGTCCTGATTGTCCAGCTTCGCTTGAATTACAGAGATAGTTATATTTTGCTTTCATGTGGTGGCGATAACAAAGTATGTGCCACATGCGTGGGTTTGGTGGCAGTGGCCAAGCACTCCTCGCCCTGGGCTGTCGTCTGGCATTGTGCAAGCCTCTGTGCACTTTCTGAGCCAGCTCCCTTTGCACTGCAGGGTAAAGGGTCGACAGGACATTTGCTCTGTGAAGGCCCGGGCCACTGTCATTGACGGTTTGGAGAGCAGTTTGTCTACCTTCCTGGGAACAAAGACAAAAATCGAGTGAGTGTTTGGCTTGTCGGCACGGCATTCATACAGGTTGCTATTGTGCTGTTTTGTGGCTTATGTAGTTGTACTTGTGCTTGCGGACTTCTGTGTTGATTGACACAAAGCAGTGCCACGCCAGTCCCGACTGCTCTGCTACTCTAGAATCAGCACAGAATCGTGCTGTGACACCTTGTGCTGTGGCAATCTTTCAGCGCCCTTGACATCAAACACGTCAAACGCTCCTGGCCGCCCAGGACAAACTGTCTGCAATATTGTATTGTCAATTACCCTTCATGGTGAGCTCGTTCACCTTTGACACTGTGCAGTTGGGAGTTGCATCCCCTGAATGGTCCAGAAGTGACCAGCTGAGCCAAGGAAAGGAATGAAACAAGAAAAAGTGAGACCTCACTGCAGTGTGAAAAGAAACATCAGCTGCAACACACTGCACCAGCAATACGAGCACGTGTCGAGTGCAACATGCAGCTCACGTGCATGGGTTTGTGGCTTAGCTCCTAATACGCATGCGATTGACAGCAGAGTGTCCCTGTTTGCTAAGGTTTGGCGTATGAACATTGCTGGCTTGAGAGAACAGCATCTGTGCATGCAGGCGTGAGGTCTCCCGCTTCCTGCATGTCATCGAGCCACAAGGAGGGTCCACCCAGCCACCTAATTACCACACCCACTGGCCGGGAAGGATCGCAGAGCTTGAGAACCGCTTCAAGTGCGTTGAACAGTTGCTTTGTGGCTGGCGCTGCTGTTGGGCATTGTGTGTGCCTTTGCAGACTAGTGGACCAGACAAGGAGAGTGCTGTGTCCAGTACCCATAGTTCATCCATCAAAGTCTCTACGTGTTCCACAGCTTGCCTATGCTCTTGGGCGTGACACAGGAATTTGTGTCTTCCATGCCAACAGGGGCATCTCTGAAGCTCGTTGAGGTCATAGGCCCTCTCTTAAGAAGTACAGCATGAACGTGCCAAATTTTGCCTCGTTCCTCGTTTTGACGTCTAACTGCACAACTTGTATCTTGTCGTCCAGGCGAGCACTCGATGAAAGGTGCAGCGAAATGACAGCCATGATGAAGGAGATTAAAGGCGACATTGGAGGCATGGACGACATGGTGAGGCAGCAACTGGTGGAGGCGGTCGCGGTGCTGCAAGAACAGATGGAACAACAGCGGTGAACAACATGAGTCATGTTACATGACTTCGCCTGGAAATAGTGCTGAGATCGCCCACTGAGAATAAAGCGCTGTGCCACACTATCTATTTGCGCTGTTCGTCAGGCCCCCTGGTAGCAGTAGGAGGGCCGGCAGTCAGGTGGTGGGGAATAGTGTACCCATTTTTTGTACGCCATGCGCCACTGCCTGAACGCGGCGCTTATTCACTGCAGCGATCGACACTAGCCGGGAGGAGAGGGTGTATATTTGTGTGGGGAGTTGGAGGAGAGTGCAATTGATTCGGCTTGTGATTCATTCTTTGACGGCTCCATAAAAAAGGCGATGGTGACTGTGTGGACAGAGGGTTTCTGTACTGTTCTTGTATTGACGGATGCCACTGCTTGTGGCGTTGACGCTTTCAAGCCCTGCTATGAAAGAAACTCCTGTTTGCTTGATGGGGTCCTGCAACAGGACACGTTTTCCTGCCCGACACGCACAGTGGCCAAATGAATTGAAACGCGTTTTGGTCAGTTTGCCATCCTGCTTCACAACACATGCCCTAGTTCTTTCTTGACACACTTGACAAACATCCGCAGTTCCCTCGGAGACGCCTGTGGACCAATGGTCCATACTGCAAAGGAGAACGGCTGCCGGAAAACAGACCTGGCTGCCAGTATTGGCCGGCGTGCCTGGCGCATCCCAAGCGCCCACCCACATATCCCCAATCGGAACTTCATTGCCGAGCGTTAACCAAACGCAGGGCCAGTGAACTTGTGCTCGAGGGTCACCTATGGGTGCGTCGTGTGCACAAATGTGTCTCTTGCGCCCAGTCGCTTGACTGAAGGGAGGGAACGTGGCCGCCAATGGCAAGCATGGCATGCCTGCAGACATTTAGTTCTTGTTCAATTGAACCGAATCGAATCGTGTCACCGCAAGATGACCAGGAGTCTGCAGGCCAATTTTGCATCCAGTGTGATGTACTGGGGTCAAGTGTTCGATTCACCGGGACCGCATGACAAGAGCCCTGAGTGCCGTGCGAGTGCACACTGGTGAGCCGTCGCAAGGGTGCCACATGGGCACCCCTGGACATTCCCCGTTGCTGTGATTACAAAGAACATCGTACAACAACACATATTGTCCCATCAACATGAAGCTGACGAGCAATTTAAGTACTCACCACAGATATTGGACGCTCTCCCAGCAGTTCGTCCCAAGAAATGCACCGTACAAGGCCAAGTCATGTGTGATTTGGTCATCTGGGGACTGAGTCGAACACCATCATATCATGGATGATGCTCTCGCTGCATGGGATGCCCCGAGCATGCCACCAAGCGGTCATTCAAAGAAAGAGGAGTAAGGGCGCTATAGGAATTCCGAGAATTTCCTGGATGTGGATGCATGTGCAATGCACGAAGCCCATTTGTTGCAGGAATCCAGCCGCACTGATTGACGCAATATTGTGGGCGGTGGAACGCATTTCTTGGGGCCGGTTGTGGCTTGACTTTCGTGTAGATTGGATACTCCGTAGCCCTAAAACACAGCACTCCGTGCTTCGCTAATTCCAAATACGCAGTCACATTAGCAGGGCTGGACAGAACGGGGCAGGCCGGCGAGGCACAGGGCAGTCGCGGACTTGGAATGGCGGCTGCCGGCTGAAAGCTGTAGAAGCCCACCATGACTCCCTGATTGAAACTTGCTCGCAGCGAGCACACTCATACCAGTCCAAAAGTGCGCTGATCTTTTGGGCCCGGATTCCCTCCTTTCAGCGACGGGTCCCGCCTCAATTTCTGAACCGGCAAAAGTTCCGCCGCACGAACTTTGCGAACAACCTGGGGGCCCATTCAGCAACACTGGCACAGCCCTTTTCCTTCAGAAAAGCGCGTCTCCGAAGAAGCCCTCGCCCCTCAGTGGTCAAGCCTGACATCAACCGTGCTTTTCCCCCCCTCAGCGAGCGTGGAGCGCGACAACGCACCCCATGGTCGAGCGCCCCACCCCGCTGTCGCATCCAGCACTCGCCACCGTGTCCGATTGATGCACCCAGGCACCCTTTCGATTCCGTCATGTACAGCCCGGCACCCGGGCCCGCCATGGGCGCCTCCCAGACACGCCAGCCTCCACGCGCCCCCCCGTCCGGATCTTTGATTCCGATTCTCCCAGCCCTTCCGTCGGACCACTCCGCCACCATATAGCCCCAGCCCCACCACAACTCTGCCATAATCTTTCGCTCCCCGCTCGCAGAGGCGCGCCCGGCGATGTGAGGCACTGGACGGGGCGGCGCAAGCCACAGCTTCACAACAGCACTCGCTCAGGACCCTCCTTCCGCGGCTTGGGCGCCCGCGACCCCTTCAGGTTTTGGAGGCGATTGAGGGAAGGCCGGGATGGCATCAATCGTGGGGCGGCTGGCACGCACGCTGTCGAGTGGCGCGGAGGAGGCATCGCACCGGCGGAGCAGCAGCTCCAGCGATGGCTGCGGCGGCGGAATCCTGAGCCCCCGGCCGGTCGGCACGCCGCGCATATCCACGTCGCCCAGCTTCAATGACTTCAGCCTAAACGCGCAGGAAGACGGTGAGCCGGGTGTGGGGCTGGGTGTGAATCGGCTCCGGCCGCTGGGCGTTTCGGTTTCTTATTTTTAGCGGGGAGGCGAGGGGAAAGGAAGGAGGGAGAAGGGGAGGAGCCGAGGATGCGGGAACTGTGCTTGGCCCGGTGAGAACCCTCTTGTGAGGTTGGCTGCCGACACCGGCGGCGGGCAGGGTACCCTTTTTTCCGAAGGTGCTCGAGATGGGGAGGGGCGCGGAGATCGGGCTTGGAGGGAAGGAACGGTGCTGGGGGTGCGAAGGGACGCCTGGCGCCCGCTCGCCGGGCTGCTCCGTTCCTCTCGAGCGGATTGCTGGATTGGGATTGCCTGGCTTCGGGGTTTGGAGGCTCTTTGTTCAACTGGATGGTTGGCGCCGCGGCGAATCGCTGGCAGCCGTCGACCTCGGAATGTGCGGAATTTTGGTCATGTGCTGTTTGGGGCACGCTCCGTGCGGCGCGGATTTTCGGTCTCGATTGACCCGCATGGCGGCCCCGCCGCCGCTGCCCTGTTATGAAAAAAGGTGCAGGGCTGCCCCGGCGCCATACTGCTCTTAGGTGCGCGCGTGGAGGCCCATGCGCTGCCGTTGCGTTACTGCCCTCGCGTCGCTTCAGCCCGTCAGGTCAGTGTGTACCTCGCTTGACGGATGCCGCACTGCCCCTTCATGGTGAAGAATCAGTTTTCGCCTTTCCCCCGCCCCTGGTTGGAACTTGAATCGACTCCGCCCTGGGTGCCGAGCGCGCTTTCATCGCTTCTGCAGCACGTCGTGGCCGGTGGCTGGCTGCTTGCTTGCCGGCAGCCCTCGCGTCTGGAAGGTTGCTGACGCGACTATTTCCCCCTGTTGCGGCAGCCGAGGAGGAATACAGGTCCCTGTTTGCGGACATGGCGGACGCCAAGACGATCTGCGACAACGGCATCGACCAGTCCAACACGACCCGCTGCGAGAGTAAGCCTGCCCACACTGTTGGCGGCTGGAGGTTGGTTGGATGCCCTGGGCTTCAACAACATCCACGTCACCTCGCTGTCTGCGTGTGCTGCCCGCACTGTCGCGCTGCCTCCCCTTTGGTCATTCAAATCCTTCACATATGCCCTTGTGAACGCTTTATCGCTTTCCCTGAGCACCCAGCCGCATCTGTGGGAGCTGTGTCGTTTCCTGTCCGCAAGGCACCCTCTGGATGTGCTGCAGACTTGCATGTTGCCAGTGCTTAGTGCCTAAAGATCTTTGCTGCTGCTGCTGCTCCTTGCCTAAACCCTTTTTGGCTTTTCAGATTCCACCGCTGGAGCACAGCCAGTGGGCGCGGTCCCGCCGAAGGCTGTGCCCACGGCGCGTGCAACACTCAAGTCCAGGGCGAGGTCTGTGAAGGTGATGGGCATGGACGCCTACGACTACTGCGACCTTCTTCGCAGCAGCAGCCTGTGAACTCCCTGCCAGGACTGGAGCATGGATGGTTCGATGTTGTGTGGATTGTGTCTCCAAGGAGTGGGCTGGTGCTGGTGAAGGAAGGAAGGAAGGAAGGAAGGAAGGTGGGGGCGAAGCCAGGTGGAGGACTGGTTGGTGGTGGCTTCGATTTTGACGAGTTGGGGAGGGTGGAAAGAGAGTGAGCCAAGCAGAGGTGTGGCGGCAGTGGGCTGCCAATGGCAGTGGCTGCGTGTCCATCGGTGAGAAGGGGTGTGAGTGTATCAGCATCTGTGTCGGCGGTGGCAGGGCTGACGTTGTGCCTAAGGAGTTATGTGAAGGTTTAAGGCTGGCAGAATGATGGGCTGCGATTTGCGGTCCTGCAACTGAGGCTACGAGTGGTGAGGGCGTTCTGGTCAGCGTGGTGGACAATTTTCTGCTGTTTTGCAGATGTTGCCTTCGGGGCTTGCCCTGGGGCGGCGGTCATTGTCGTGCAGCGCACTACTCTGCACATGCTTCCGCATGTGCCTGTGTGCTGGTGCGAACGTCTTTTGGTGGACTCTGGTATGTTCTTACAATTTTGGACACTGATGTGTCTGGAGGGTGGCCATTGGGCTGCCCACTTCAATGTACTATGATGCTGCAGACTGGAATGGTGCGAACAATGGCCTGCGGGCCTGAATATGGGCTGACTGGGGCTCCTGCTAGCCTCTTGGCAGCAGTTATGAGTACAGTAAGCCATCGGATTAACACCAGGTTTGAAGAACGGTTGGCAGTAGGAAGAATGGTTTCTCTAGACGTTGGTAGGCTTCGTAGGCTTCAGGCATGCAGATCATGCCCTGTATGACTTGTGATGTTTGCACATGTATGATGTTGCGTGTATGTGTGGACCTTTTTTTTTGGGAACCCGGGAAAGGACGTTGATCGATGCTGCTCACTAGGAGTGAAGGCAGGTGCATCGGAATGGCGGGGCCGATCGAGCGAAGTTGGATGTTCACCTTGTGTTTGCTGACACCTTGGTGTTTGCGTGGGGCAGATGGATGCCATTAGTCTGTGTACCATTTTTGGTGCCTTCCGCATCTGACGAGTAACGAGCAACGGACGTTGAGGCACATATTTGAGCGACGGTTAGTGACGGAGGCACCGAGTCTTGGTTCGTCCGGTCGCTCTCTTGTGTAACAAATTCGCATGTAATTGTTTTTGTTGGCAGCAGGTGTCATTGGTGAACGAACCACACCGCGTCCGCTGGTGTGATGGGAACGGATTGTTGCACTGAGCAGCGGTCCCACAGGGGTGACAAAGCAGCGGGAGTCCCGGTGTGAATTAGCTGGGACAACCTGTCGCCACTTCCGCACAACCCACGAATGTGGCGGTGACCCACGTACCTTGGCCGCGCCAGGCGGATGCAGATCAGGTCTGTACTGCTGCAGATCCGGTCTGTACTGCTGCAGATCCGTAAATGCCAGAGCAGCCGTCACAAAAGGCTGATGAGCGTCGAATGCGGTCCCGATCTTCGGAAGACACCGCTGTCGCCTCCTTCCCCACAGGCAAAACGAGATGCTGCACACACTGTTCGAGGGCAGTTCGGAAACAAAGACACATGCACAGCAGTAATGGTGGGCCCAGAGAGTTGTTGTTACAAGAATGATCCATGCGCATTTGTACCACAAAAGGTGTATCTCAGTCCCCGGATCTGTCCATGTTCCCGTCCCCGGTCCTGGGCAGGTTCCAGTCCCCAGTCCTAACCAGCCCTTTGAGAAGCCTCCCAAGCCGCAATCCCTGTACAGAACCCCCCTGAGCTTGTCCCCAAAACATCTCAAGTTCTCCAACACTTGTCCCCAGCATGGTACATACATACAACCGGTTCAATTCCAGTCCCCTGCAAGCAATTCCAGTCCCCAGTAAGCAATTCCAGTCCCCAGCAAGCAATTCCAGTCCCCACCAAGCAATTTCAGTCCCCAGTAAGCAATTCCAGTCCCCAGCAAGCAATTCCATACCCCGGCAAGCAATTCCTGTCCCCGACAATCACGCTCAGTCCCAAGAATCATGTTCAGTCCCAAGAACGTCCCTCCACAATGATCCAGCAATCAAATCAATCAAATCAATAATATATGATGAAGTTAATAATGCCAATGCAATCCATATTCCCAGCCTTGACATTCCATCTGAATGAGCGTACATTACTAAAATAGCTTACTGACGACGAATTCCCGGCTCAGTTCTCCATTCCCAGCACAGAGCTCAGTCGTACGTCAGGGGGGGCGTACATTGGGGCTTGCAGCAAGGGTGGCTCTCTCCAGGTGGACCCTTGGACACTAAGCAATAGAACAGGACAGTGAATTCGCCAATGACTCAATAATTCCAGGACATGCTCAGCAACTCAGGTAACGTTGCAGCAGATCGTATCAACCAACTAAACAAGTAATAATACACACCCTCAAACCGTTCATCTCGGTAGGGGTACTCAGAAAATTGCCACAGCTGTAGCGGCATGCCCCCACTGCTCTCGCATCCCCACGTGCGAGCTAGGAAAAGAATTTCACATTTTTTTGGCATTTCACCTGCTAACAACCAGCCCACATATACTCCTTTTTCATATAGTAAATTCACTCATCTGCAAAACGGCGGGGGGGGGGGCTATGCAGGGACCACTATTGTAATCAGCAGCCCAGGAGCATCAATCCACCGTGCGACATAATGGCGTCCATGCGGGCAATAGATGTGTAAATTCAGTGGAAATTTAGCCACCCGCCCCGCAAGAAAGGATAAAGACCGTGTCCAGGAGGTTGATCCAACCAATACAACAATTCGTGGGATGTCTATGCAGCTGCTACAAAACATCTGCGTTGGGCGCGGCGGTTGAGGTCTCCATCGGGCAGCGGACGACAGCCTAGTCCTCGATGGGCGGCCGGCCTCAAAGAGCAGTTCGCACATCTCATGAGTTGCGCCAACGTCTTGATCAAGAGCGCACCCCTGGAGAATGACACTCTTCTTCGAGAGGCGGAGGCAGGCGGCCCATCGAGACAACTGCTTGCAAGGTGCGCCATATGGCTGGGGTGGCTGCGACTTGGAGCTGGCTGGCCCATGAAAAATGAGAGAGATATTGGAGCACCCCCGCGCCTGGATGGACGGACTGGGAGGCCGAGAGACAGGGGGTCAAGGGGGGTGAAAAGGACAAAAAATGAGGCCGGGATGAGCCAGCTTGAGGAGGTGTGTCCAAGGGTGTGGGGATGAGAACGCCTCCCCTTGATTGGGCAAGGAACTATGAGGTACGTAGGGCCCGTAGGATTTATGATGGGGATGCAACTCCGAGAAGAGCACAAAAAAATTAGATTTGTTGTCCGTGGGGGTGTTCGGCCGGGGGGAACTGCCGTAGGGCTGGAGTTCTGCGCAGAAGTGGGCTGGAGCCCCTTGAGGGGCAACGCCTTCTGGGTACGGATATTTCCGCCACAGGCCGAGGGCCCGTTCAGCCCATGTGGTGTGGGACACGGGAGATGGCGGACGCAGGGGAAGTATCCAGGAATCGCCCACGGCCATCTCAGGGACAGGATCACAGACACGTTTTCGCGCACCTGATCAGGTGGAGGGCTCAACCGATCAAGTTGAGCCTGGGCCGTGTCACATGCCCGCGTGCACGGAGAGATTGGAAGTCCTGTGGAAGGCTGGCGTCTCAAGCCCATGCTGTGCATCCCAAGTGTAGCGAGACCGCAACTCTGACGTCATGTGGACGCAACGGAGGAGAAGACAAGCCATGGAATGGGACAATTATTTCTAGCGGCTGACTAGCGGCCATCGTTTGTGCTTTCCGCCAGAAAGACGTGTTTTGGCGCTTTGTTCCAGCTTGCGAGGACAAAGAGGCAACCATGCGGCCCGTCAAAACTGGGTTTTCATGTAGGGGGCGCCACCTGCAATGCGTAGCCCATGCCTTTGAAGCGGCACCGATACCGTCCATCAAACACGTCTTCGACGGCATGCGTCTTTGAGGCGGCACAGGCGCTCTTGATGGCTCCATTTCTAGAGACTTAGTGAACGATTCGAGCTCAAACGTTGTGCATTTGACACACGTGCTCTCTGTGATATGAACAACTTAACTTGCTGAAAATTGTGCTAAATCGATGCGCTGTCGAGGGACCGTGCAGTGGCGGCAGTGCATTCTTTGCATCCACATTCGTCAGCTGTTGATGGAGCGGCGCCTTAGCAAGCACATGAGAGAGGGACTGAGGACATACATGTACGCCCTCTTTTGTACGAGGAAGTCTTTGCAACGCCATGCAGACATGGGGAATGCAAACATGCTGGCCACAACATAGGCGCACATAAATTCAGCGAAGAGAGCATCATAGGGTACATCACAGGTATAATGGAATACAGGTATTGCAGCATAACACCTAGGCCATTATTTACCATTACAGACATACACACCGTCTATTACCGTATTGCTACTGAACAGGTATGTGGGTATCTGGCATATGTGCATAGGTAGCATATATTTTCGCAGATGCACAAATTCCCCGTGTCATGAGCCCTAGCTTCTGCTTGTTCCTTGCTGCGCTTTTTGCTGGCGGCAAGATGCAGCAGCGAAAGTTTTGGAGTCACGCCATTTACTCTCTGGATAAACAACAACAAACGACCAAAGGCGCACTTGCAGACTCTTGCGATTTTCAAGAAACCGGTGAAGACCTGATGCAGTTCCAGGTCACAACCCAAAACGACGGGCGCCTAAGCATGCCAGCTGAGTTGAATTAAAACGAACTTCTGCAGGTACACATAAATTACTGTTGCAAGTGTAGGCGGCACCCACGCCAGCACTGCATGCCTGTTGATGTGTCAGAACATCCCACACACCTCTGTACGCTGGCTGCCGTTCAAGAGGTTTGGGAAGGGCCATAGGGCGCTAATTGTAGCTCCAAATTAAGCAATTGTGCTGTAGCCACAGCTGTTTGGCGATTGCCTGGGCATTGCACCCAAACTTCAGATCTGAAGTCTCTAGAGAACCAAAGGCATAGTCTGCAAAGGAATTAACAGCAGCATCAGAAGCAGTGATGTGCAAATAGCCCAACAAACTCAGAATCCACACAATAGCACATGATCTGAAGGATTTGTTTTCACTACAAGTCTTGTGTTCTAGAACACAAGACAACAGGCAGATCCGCCACGCTCGCTATTCGAATTATGACAGACATCTAATGGAGAAACCAGTGCGCACTCGAGTTGCTGACGGGCTCCATTGCTGTGTTTCAAAATGCCATAAGTTGCCATTCGCTTACACGCATTATCTCTCTGTAAAGGTAATCAAGTTGTGGGCATTAAAAACCACCTTTGTTCCTGAAACAGCTATCCTTTCCTGGAAATTCTGTAGGGGACAAACACAGAAAAGTCTGTGTGATATCAACACCATTGGGCTGGTTTGTGATTTCTAAACACTACTACACCACTGCAGGACTAGAATCCAACTTGATAGTGGAAATACAATTACAACGTGCTCTTGTGAAACACAGCAATGTCAGGTGGACACTAAAGGGGGCAGGCGCCAAACACTGCCTCTCATTGTTGGCGTTGCTATCTTTGCCCATTACATGAAATCCAGGCAACCCGTAAACGAATTTGCAGGCTGCATAGGAGCACAATATACAGAATGTGGTCAAGCAACAAATAGCAGGACTATTCATGGCCGTGGGGTATGAACAACCTCTGGCAACAGCCAGTGAAAGAATTTGTCGCCAGGGCATGATTTCGAATGTGAGCATGGCACTGATTGGTTTGCGTCGGCCTGCTGGTTCACGAGACCACCTTGTGGTTTACTTTGTGAAATGAAGAACACAATTGGGGTGGCTTGTCTGCTGTCAGCGCAATACGCCACTCGAAGTGATCTGATGATGGAAACCTCCCCACCGCTTCAATTGGTGGGCTTGACAATAGGCAAAGGAAATCCACGACCTTGTACCACACATTTGTAAGCCTTATTTTACTGTGGACAAGAACAGCACATGATCATTACTGCGCTTAACTGCCCGTGTGGCGCAATATCTGCAGTAGTATTGTTGAATGTATAACACACAATGGTCATCAAATTGTTCAAAAGGCATTTTCCACCACGAACAAACACAAAAACTTGTCGCTGGCGAGTCTCACGCTGCTTCTGCAGTTCCAATTCAACAAAGGTAGGAAGGCTGGATCATGGAAGTCTTCAGTCCAGCTCATTACTGGCTTCGGTTAATGCTCCACATCTAGAAGGGAATCTGCCTAGATTGAGAGCAATTGCATGAGAGGGAGCAAATGGGCATGTGGGGTGTTCCATATAAAGCACATACCTGGTGCGCACACCTCTTCCATGTCTGTGCACACTGAAATGGCTGGATTTGTTCTGCCTACATCATCACCTTTGGGTTAGCCATCTTCTTCTTGTATGCAACTAGATCACCACTGGCAATCCAACCTTTAGTTCTGCAAGCATTGGGCATTGCCCAATTGGTATTGAATACCAACAGAAAATTTTCTAGATCATCTCTTAGTAAGTGGTTTATGATTTTTTGGAATGTGGCTGGTGCATTATAGAGGCCAAAGGGCATCACTATGTATTCAAATGAACCATATCTTGACATGAATGCCATTTTGTGTATTTCTACCTCCTTCACCCGAATCTGATGGCATCTGAAGGATATATCAATTTTTGTGAAGTATTTAGCACTGTGTAGATAGTCCATAAATTCCTCGACATTTGGGAGTGGGTACTGGTTCTTGGTTATTATTTTGTTCAGAGCCCTGTAGTCAATACAGGGTCTCCATTGCCCATCCTTCTTAGGAATAAATGGGATTGAAGCTTCATAAGGGCTTGTGTTGGGCCGAATCCACTTTTATGCCAAGATATTGTCAATTTGACATCTTAACTCATCCATCTCAGCCATGCTCAGCTTGTATGGGCTTTTGTGTGGTGGCATAACTTTGGGTATCATTTCAATCTTATGGTCGTTGACAACCACTCTTTTTAGGGGTGGGCCACATGGTAGCTTGTCAAGGAAAACATCTTTGTACTCCTCCAAAATTCCCTTCAGTTCATCGCTGATAGCTGGGTTGGCCTCTTGCACTTTCTTTTGAATGACCTTAGCAACCGGCACCTCCGTTTTCACTGGACCGGTTTTCTCCATCAACCGATGGTGCTCTCCCTTTGTCTGGCCCTTGGCTGTAGCACCCTTAGTTTTGGACTTTGCCTTTTTTCTCTCAGACTGTATATGAATCTGCCTCCAAGGCAACCCTCGGCGTCCGCATGGACCGACTCTGCCCCGTTCCCATACTTGCCAACCACCACAAAGTAACGGTGGCCAGCGGACACCGTGCCGGTCTGTAGGTTGGCATTGCCATTGTGCCATTAAGATGAATAGCATGTTGCCTCTATGTTGGGAAGGCAACTCTTGCTCTGCAACCTTCAAAACTTGAATCCACTTGTTGATGTCCTGATGCATGTTGTACACCATAATGCTGAAGTGACCAGGGTTGAAGGGCAGCACCGACATAGCCTCGATTGGGAAGCTGGCTGGTTGCCACTTGTGGCCCGGCTCGTCCCAAGAGTCATCCCCAAGATTGGAGAGCCCAAAGGGGGGGTCGACTAGCACCAATCTACAAGGGATAAGCCAAACAATTGCCCCACATTCTTGTATGTCCGCTCTGTCTTGGCCTCCGTTGCCACAACTGATAGCTCGACTGATACATGAAAGTTGTTGGTGTGGGGCTCCTGCCCTCTTTGAGCTGCGGACCCGCCTCGTCGGGCACCTAGGTCCTTACGGGGACCTAGGCGGGACCACCCCAACCTATTCCCATATCGTATAATATCGTTAAGTGGGTTGGGGGTATTTCACCATACCTTGGGCAGGGCGTCCCCCACACCAAGAGGCCGTTAGTAGGGCGTCCCTCACATCAGGCCGGTGTGCGTAACATTCGTCCCCCTCAGGGAGGTGGGACATCCACGCCCCAATATGGTGATATAGGAATAGACGCATACATGGCCTGCTATGTGTAACAACGGACTGTGCCCTTGACCACATGCCCCGTTGATTACAGTACAGGAACACCTTTACATGGAAGAGGAAAAGAGTGGTTGTTACATGGACAGTGTGTCTGCTGACAACCTCACTAAAACTCTTCCCTCAGCATAACAGCTGGAATGTTTAATATCAACCCAATGTACACATACTACAATGACCTATCAGCCTGAAGGTGACCTCTCGGTCTGCTAGAGCCCAGGACAAGTCGATCACGCACAGGGGCTACCCCATGCGTCCGCCACGGCGTCCTCCACCAGCCTGCCACGTGCGACCTCGTCCACGTGGAACATAGCTAGGCTGGCGGCCTCGTCCTCTCGCATGGTCAGATGTCCGGACCAGCGGGCCATCACTCTCCATTCGTTCCCCATGGAGGATTGCTATTGACATCGTATTCATATGTCCGAATGCAGAATGCAATCTCGCGCCCTGGTACCCAGTATTTTTCCGAGCCCCGTGGAGCATTGCATGCAATAGCAACACAGATTGACTCATGTCAATGTGCACATCTCGTACTGCGTGTATTTCGACTGGTTTGCACATGCGTTATAGGAGTTCTGCTATTTTCAAATGCTTGAACCAATTCCTGTGCATTTGCAACTGCTTTTGCTGATTCCCAGTTGTTATGTTCATGTCCATAACCCAGCCATTTAACAAGGTACTTTATAGAGTCCTGCCGTTGGCTGCATTTTTTTATTCTTTTGTCAAGGATATGTTCAACTTCATACTCCAGTTCTCCTTCAATCTTGATAGGGACTGGGGGTGGCTGTACTTTGCCACTAGCCTTATATGGCTTGAGTTTCGATACATGGAAAACCGGATGTATCTTACTCATGCTGTCCGGAAGCTCTAGCCAATATACGACAGAACCTATCCGGTCGAGGATGGTGAAGGGCCCAATCCACCTCAGTTATAATTTCTGTGTACCCAGTTGCTTGAGGGTAATGTGCTGTGTCGAAAGGAGGACGTCATCTCCTTTATTATATGACACTTCCCTCCGGTGGCGATCAACATGCTTTGACTGCCTGGCCCGTGCTTTTTCTAAGCACTCTTTGGCCTCTTTCAGTGCTGTCTGGACACGGTGATCAAATCGTGTCACTGTTGGTAATCCCTCCATGAGGGGTGTATCATTTCGCCTCAAATAAAGCTGCTGTGACCTATCAATAGCCACTGCCAAGCAGCGGGCATTCAGATTGTCATAGCCTTTCAATGGCTTCCGAATTTGCACCCCAAGAGCTAAGGGACTCCTTGGGTGCCAACCGTAGTTCAAATAGAACGGGGTCTCTTGGGTTGAACTGTTCTTTGAGTTGTTCATTGCAAACTCGGCCATGGCTAACAGTTCGTCCCACGCGTTTTGATTAGAATGCGTATAGCTGCATAAGTAGTCCTCCAGAACCCGATTCATGACTTCGGTCTGGCCATCCGTCTATTGATGGTACGCAGTGCTCATGTTGAGCTGTACTTTCCACCTCTCTGCCAGGTACTGGTAAAACCTGGAAGTGAACTGAACATCTCTATCGGACACTATTGTAGAGGGGAGACCATGGTGCCTTATCACATTCTGCACCAGTAAGTCTGCCGCTCCTTCCGCGGAGACTTCGGTCTTAGTTGTTGCAAGGCGCACCATTTTGGTCAGCCTATCAATGAACACGATAATGGCATCGTGACCTCCCTTAGCTTTTGGCAGTTGAGTAATGAAGTCCATAGACAATTCCGTCCATGGCTCCTCAGGAATACCAAATGGCTATAGTAAGCCTGGGGTCTTCTGACGAGAATACTTAGCCTGTTGACAAACCAGGCAAGTATCAACATGTAGTTGTATCTCTCATTGCATTCCTGGCCACCAGTAATACCTCTGGACTAAGTCCAGGGTTTTGGCTTGACCGAAGTGTCCTGCACTTAGATGGTCATGCACCAACTAGCAGATCTCAGTCCTCAGACTGGCTGGTATATATACCTGCTCGCTTCTCAACCATAAATCGCCTATACAACGCAACTCTTGCTGCTATTTTACAAACTCAAGCTGGGGATCATGTTTATAAGCCTGACAGATCCTGGAGGCCAGATCTTCTGCCTCTACCATCTTTTTAGACCGTTGGTCTTTTCCCCGCTTGTGCAATACCCGTAAGCCACATATAGCCAATTGACTTTCTCTCTTAGCTTCTTGTTCACCAGGAGTAGGTGGGATTCGAGAAAGTGGATCAGCCACATTCTTTCGCCCTGGGCGATATTCCTAGTCAAAGTCAAATTGTTGCAGGATTTCTGACCATCTGGTCTGCCGCCTGCTCAGCTGTGGCTGTGACTTCAAGTATGTCAATGGGTAATGGTCCATCACCAGTTTGAAACGTGTACCTTCCAGGTAACAATGCCATAATTGGATGGCATGTACGGAAGCTAATGCTTCCTAGTCTATTACGCTATAATTCAGCTCTGAAGGGAGAAACTTCCTATTGGCATAATAGACTGGATGGTTGTCCTGCATGAGGACTGCTCCCACAGCAGTTTGGGATGCATCTGCAATAACCTCAAAGAGTTTATTGGGATCAGGCATTTTGAGCAAAGGAGCTGTTGTTAAGCATTTCTTTATGTGCTCAAATGTTGCCTGGCACTTGGCCATCCACTCCCACTTGCCATTCTTTTTGGTCAAGTCTGTCAAGGGAGTTGCCATTTTCGAATAGCCCTGAATGAACTTTCGAAAATAGTTGGCTAAGCCAAAGAACTGCTGAACGTGCTTCACGCACTATGGTATAGGTCAGTTTTGTACTTTTTCAATCCCTTCCGGGTCAGGGCGTATGCCTTCTTGAGACACAATGTGCCCTAAATAGGAGATTTCCTACTTGTTAAATTGGCATTTATGCAAACGGCAATACAACTTTCGTTGCCGCAGCACTTCTAACGCCTGTTTGAGGTGTTGCAGATGGTCTTCTGCAGATTGGCTAAACACCAAAATATCGTCCAAATAGACCAGGACGTGTTTGCCAATTTGATCACCAAAGATGTGGTGCATCATCTGCTGGAAGATTGCTGGGGCATTTGCGAGTCCAAAAGGAAGCACCTTGAACTCAAATAAGCCCAAAAGCATCACAAACGCCGTCTTGGCACAATCGGCCTTATCGATTCTGAGCTGATAGTGCCCTTGCTGTAAGTCAATTGCTAAGATGACTTTAGTTCCTTGCAGCTGATACAATAGGGTATCTATCCTCGGGATAGGCCACTTATTTTTGATAGTGGCCTTTTTCAACGCCCTATAGTCAATGCACATTCGGAGGCTGCCATCAGGCCTAGGTATAAACAGTACCGGGGCCCCAAAAGGGTTGCTACTCTCCATAATAAGACCTTTCCGTAAAAGGTAGTCTACCTGCTCCCTTATCTCGTCCATCTCCTTAGGACTATACCGGAATGCTGGTCGCTTTACCGGTTTTGTCCCTTCCTCTAAGGGGATGGTTAAGGCAATACCCCGATCTGGGGGAAGGTCTACAGGTAGTTCCTTAGGAAAGAGGTCTTTATACTCCTCCAGGAGTGCAGAGATCCTATCAGGATCGACAAGGGCTGATGTGTTCTCTCGACCTGGCTGTGTCATGGCCATGGCCGAAGGGCCTGGTGTGTCCCCCTCAGGGAGATCGCCGGCCCGGCAAACCAAAACCAAACGGAGAGGAGATCCCTGCCGGTAGGCACAATGGGCGTGGCCAAATGAACATAAGTGGCCCAAACGATGAATAGTTGGAGGGGCGGAAGGAACACCCAAAAGGGTTGCGGAAGGAGAAGCGCAATGCACTGTACTGCGAATAATAATCTCATGACCACGGGAGACAACCCAAATATGGCCATGACGATAATCAATAACACCGGCGTGCTCATAGAGCTAGTTATTGTCAATAATGATGTAATGATCGTTGGAGAGATCAATAACAACACAACGGACGATATCCTTACAACCTTAGATAGTTAAAGGAACGCCAACGACTCCCAAAGAGGGGAGTGCTGTGCCATCGGCTAGGAGGACCTCCGATTCAGGAGGGTCCTGTGAAACACTCGCAGGGGTAGAGAGCTCAGTGGGATCAACCACCTGATGAGTGGCGCGGGCTAGCCGCTGCAACTAATGAATCCGGCGTAGGTGCCGGTCTGAGGCCACTAAGGGCTGCTTAGGGTGTAAACCTAATCGCCGGTAGCAAGCCGGTGTAATGTAAGCGGTGCCCGTAGCGCCAGTGTCAAAGAGGATTGATGCGGGCTGATGACTAACACAGCCTGCAAATGTTAGCTGGGGATGGTCAGACGTCACACCACGAATGCGCTGACTGGCAACTCCCTTTGGGGGTTTGTAATACATATTAACCGGCCAAGGGATACCAGCCATGGCTGTATGACCTGGTTGGTCGTTGGTTGGTTGAGTGAACAACCTAGTACCCTTGGGGTAATACCCCAAGGTGCGCATTCGCTGCAGGCATGGATGTTCAGTAAAACACTGCCATGCAGGTAATAAGATGCACGCACCACACTTAGTGGGATTCTTTGCATGTTCTACAAAGTAATGCTCCAGAAAGGGCATGGCTTTCTGGA
Organism: Ostreobium quekettii; assembly: GCA_905146915.1. Classification (NCBI taxonomy): domain Eukaryota; kingdom Viridiplantae; phylum Chlorophyta; class Ulvophyceae; order Bryopsidales; family Ostreobiaceae; genus Ostreobium; species Ostreobium quekettii. The sequence goes on along the minus strand of CAJHUC010000999.1, from coordinate 49,076 downwards.
ATGGTGGAGTAATCCACACAAATTCATTCTGCAAAGGCTGTGTCAGAAAGCTTTTTGCAGTTGAACAAAACCGCTCGTAGTGGGCGTTGTCCCCTTTGGGGTTAGCACAGGCGTCCAATGTAAACTGGTGAGGTACCAGGGATTGGATGTGTTGAAAATGCTCATAAAGGAGCATGCGGTCAGAATGGTCTGACTGCATTTTGCTACCCTCTCAGGTTGTGGAGTCACTGGGACTCTTTTGTTGCTGCTTAAGACCGGCTAGTACACTCACTATAGACACTTTAGGCACAGGTACCACAGGTGCAACAATTTGCCGGTAGTTCACAGGCTGCACTCTTAGAGTGTGATTATTCACATTACGCCCTTGCACTTGTAGGCAAATTGAATTCACAATATTGTAACGTGTTTTACTCCACTTCATTGGTGGGGATCTCACCTTCATCGGTGGCAATGTACCATGCTGGTCACAAGACCCATCAGATAGATGCCCAGCATGGAACGGTTTGAAACACCGAAGGTATCATCCTGCCTATTTTAACACCTCGATGGTAGTGTCCTTGAGCTGAGTGGGACTTGTAAAGGGTTTGCTTTCCATTGGATCCTAGATGGCCTCAATGGGCTCATATCCGCGATCTCCTTGGGCTCTTCTCTGCGCATCCACATTGGGAACCTTGCGAACCGGTACTCCTCAAATTTAGGGTTTTGTTTGGAGAATGGGTTTGCTCTTATTATCAACCTTCAAAGCATGATGGTTTTGGATGATTTAGTTCACACCAAGGGTATTGCTTGTAATGCTTTTGCCAGTGCGGCTGCTATTCTGACAAAAACCATATGACTTGTATTCTTGGTCATATATTGGCGCCACTTTGTATAAGTATGCCCTTAGGCTTGCGTAAGTGGTCCATTGCTTACCGTCTTGGTTTAGTAAGCATCTTTGCTTTACATTAGGATGTAGGCCTGCGTACAATGCATGCATTTTGGAAAAGTCATCCAAATCCTTTTCACACTTGAGAAACATTTGTTCCAAAAGCTGCATGTATTTAATATTGTTGGGACCCGAGGTCCCTGCCTTTGTGAAGGCTGCTATCTCAGACCGAATTTCAAAGTCTGATCATTTGTGATCGTAAAGTATCTCTATCCCATACTTAAACTATTCCCATGATAGTTGAAAGTTGGGCCTTGAGAGCACTTCTGCATTAATAGTCACTCCCCACAAGTGACCAAATTGTGCAGGTAGGCTATGCTTCACTGACTCTTCAAGAGTGTTCAGTGCTATCCATCCCCAATGATTCCGGGGTGCAACAGTGGTTTTGAAATACATGATGATTTCTTGCAACCACTTTGTCAAGATCTGCTTGTCTTCATTCCACTTAGGTGGCTTAATGCCTTGAGTATTCATTTTTGGCATGCTCACCTGAACTGCCCTCTCGGGCTGCAGGTACACAGGAGCAAAGGGAACCTCCTAGGCAGTGGTCAAATAACCCTGGCCCAATCCCAAATATCCATGACCATAAGGGTTGTAGTCCTCTGGTGGGGGCGGGGGCCCATCAGTCGCCATATGGAGGCCCGCTGCAATGGAGGCCAATCACTCCTGATGGGGTGGCTCTTGGGCCTACATGTACCGCGGCTGCGGTTCTTCAAATAGTAGCTCCTCTTCCTCTTCATCCTCCTTAGGCCACTGACGGGATGGAGAGGTTGGTCGGTACTGCATTGCCATCTGTGGCTGCGGTTGTGAGGACTGCCCCTGCTGACCGAATGGTGACATGGCCTGCAGCGCCGCAATTTTTTGTTGCATTGTGTTGGGTTGCTGCGGCTCTCCCACTGGTCCTGCTTGGCCCATCATGTAGGGCCGGGCAGTGACAGGCGTTGGTTGAGGTGCCTGAGGGATCGGCACTCTTGAGACAGCTTGTCATTGCAGGTCTCCCTCATGGGGCACCCTCTTGCCCATTCTCTAAACTGCATTCCACTCTGTGGCTGCCTCTTGGAGATCTGGAATATGGATCTCCAGGGCCTTTTGTTGTGCCTCAAAATTGAGGCATAAATAGGCAGGTATCCTCCTCAGGGCATCCGGTGGGACTGCTGCATGGTAGGGTGCTGTGCCGCCTCTAGGGTGGTAGTACCCCTTGTAGTACACACTAGAGGGGGCCACCCGGATCCGTTAATAGCGGACAGAGGTTAATTTCCGTTAATTTTCCGTTAATTAACGGAAAATAACGAAAAAAGACAAAAATTAACCAAAAATTAACGGATTTTTAGATTTTTTGAGGATTTTTGGGTTTTAGTCATACTTATAGTTTATGGAATTCGCTATTAGAGAGTATGTTTGTATTTTATTTCAACCTATGCATACTAGATTTTCAACTAGCCGCAGTTGTTGTGATTTTTTGGGTTTTTTTCGATTTTTTTGGATTTTTTTCGTTTTTTTCTGAATTTTTCTCCCTTTTTCTTTAACGAATTTTAACGGACAGCTGATAAAAATTAACGATCCGGATTTAACGGACCGGATGGCACCCTTGAATGGCCACCTCTAGTACACACCACCGTTGGCATCGTGAAACGCACCGATTGAATCCCAGTATCTATGGACGTCTTGAACCACAGGTACTTGGACCCTGGGAGTTGGTCCTGCTGTTGCCTATCGGGGATCCTTCACCCGGTACTGTTGTCGTTGCCTCTGATAGGCAGGGTCAGGTTTACCCATTGTATACTTGATCTCCTGGGTGACCTGACCAGCGCTACTCTCCCCTTGAAGGGGGACTGGAGCCTGCTGCTACTGCTGCTGCTGAGTATGCTGAAATTCCTCGAACTTTATGAATTCAGCAAACTCTTCCCTTCCCAAGGTGGCCAGCAACTGCGCTTGTTTATCGGCCTCAGCTCTGGCCTTTTCCAATGCTTCCTCTTGTCTTTTTACTATGGCAAAAGTTTCCTGCCGCTCCAGAGGAATAGGACTGGCCGGTAGGCTTGTTGAGCCAACATACACAACTTCGTCATGTCCAGCAGAATCACCGAATTCGGACTGCTTCCGGATACGAGGTGTAGGTTCAGATCTCCTAACAACTTTGTCAGGGATCTTACCTGTGTCTTTCTTCGCTGCTGCTTTGGGCTTGGACGCCTTCTCAGGCTGTTTTGACTCTTTTGGACTTGGGGCCTTCTCAGGCTGAGTAGGCGCCACAAAACGAGCCGGGCGGTTTACCCTGCTGTCTCCACTACTTGACTCATCAGCCCATCGGGGTTTCATTTGAGTCATTTCCTCCTTGCGGGGGGCTTGTTTTGTTGACCGTTTCTCAAGCTGCCCGAAGGCTTTGGCTTGAGTAGCAGGATCCAATTCATCTACAATTTCTACTGGTTCAACATGTTGGGCCTTTTGGCTTCCGCCTACAGATATGAAGCGACGACGAAAATCAGCTCTCCGTTGTCTTTTCCAAGCTCGCTTCTGCTCGTATTTCTTGGGATTTAGTTGTTTATCCCTTTCCCGATGCAGAGCTTTCTGCTCTCTATGTCAATGATCTCTACGCGCTTTACACTCATCGAGATGTTGGGTACGAATAAACCGTTTTTGGTTACGTGCATGTCTTCTCTCCTTCTCCATCCTGTGCACTTGTGCCCTGGTGGACATATCTCCTAGTAATGGGGATGCACAAGATAAAATGGATATTTTTGAAATCTCCTCCCATCTTTCGTGGGGGTCTTGCGGGTCTGGCCTCTCAGAACTGCCTTCGCTTAAATCCCAAGGCTCAAGAATATGCTTCAATGCAAAGACCATCTTTTCCGGCTGATTGGGATCCTCCCGGGCGATCTGAGCCGCCATTCCAGGGCCATACCACCACTGGATCCTCACCAGCTGTGTGGTGGTCAACCTCATTCCAAACCTTTCAGAGGCCAATTTCCAGCTCTCACCCAGGTCACTTAGCCGTTCACTGTGGAACCTTGTCCACGCGGCTCGGCATTTCTGTTGCCTGTTGTAAGGATTGTCAGTGTCTGGTTCAAATTCCAGTACCCGCTCTTCCTCATTCGGTCCCCACTCCGGCAGAGCCGGTCTCCGAGGACTCCAATCCGGGCCTCTCGGCCTGCTTGGACTATGCCCACATACTGCACGGGCACTCTCAGTGAGCGACTCCTCACTAGTCCGATCGCCATCGCTCAGGGTTTTTACACACACTTGCGACTTCACCATTTGATGGGAATGCTACCCGACGGCCCTAGCATATTGGCCGCGGGGCTTGGATCATTGGCCGAAGGGCCAGAGGTGGGCCGTCCAGGAATGGGGACGGACTAGGAACGGGGACGGGAACGGGAACGGGGACGGACCGGAGTCCGTTCCCGTCCTTGGGCTGGCAGCCCCAGGAACGGCCAAGGAATGGCCCGTCCCTGGGCTGGAATGGACTCGGGACGGATCTGGAATGGTGTACTGCCGTCCCAACTCTGTTTTGGCGTAGTACGGCCCACCTGGGCATCCGTTCCTATACCGCTCCATGCCATGCCTCCCTCCGTTCCAGCCTCTCATAGAGTCCGTTCCTATCCGGCAACATCACACGTAGGCCAATCAGAATTGTATGATGTAGTTGGAAGCGCCCGTCTTGCATTTGTTGATCAATGATGGGTGCTCCCAAGTGCGTCATGCAATTCCTGGCCTTCTTGCCACCACACATCGCTGCTGCCTTGTGGGGAGGCGCTGGTGGTGCCCACCATCGGTGGCAGGCACAAGGACGGATGCGGGAGGCACGTGGAGGCGGAGGCAAGTGCGGTGAGGCGACACAGCCTCACCAGTTGCATGAAATTGGCGCTCAAAGCGCCAATTGAGAGGCATCGGAGAGGTGCCAGAAAAGGGTGAGATCTGGGCGGCCAGGCGCTTGCTGACCTGAACGGTCAACAAAGGGGAGGGGGCGGGGGAGGGAAGGGCAAAATGTGCCAAGAGAAAGGGAGGGGAGGCGGCAATAGCCCCCTTGCTCGCTAGAATCGCTGCCGGGGGCTAACGATCTGCCCCGTCGATTTTCGAATTAGCCTTGATGGAGCTGGGGGACGTTGGGCGGTCACAAAAGGGAGGCTGGGGAGGGCAGGTAACGTGGCCAAAATAGGGGGAGGGGAGACGGCCAAAGGTCCCTCCCTTGTTAGAATCATCCCTAGAATTGCAAGTGAATCTGGCGTTGTGGTGAAATGGTCACCACGTTGGGTGCCCCACCCAACGGCCCGAGTTCGATTCTTGGTAATGTCTTAGTTTGCTAGTGGTCAACAAAAGGGGGAGCAGGGAGGGGAGGGCAACGTGGGCCAAAATAGAGGAAGGGGAGAGGCCAAAGGCTCCCTTGCCCTTAAAATCGTTGCGAGCGGGTAATGTTTTGCCCACTCCCATTTTCAATTAGACACGATGGGAGGCAGCTGTGCGGCAAGCTACCCACCAAAACGTTATCAACGACCGAGGCATGTTGGTGCCCCTTTTGCCGCTATGTGGGCACACGCCTCGGTCTATGCTTGGGCCATCAACTGCCGCCCCCGATGGTGGGAAGATTGCTTGCAAGAGGCGTCCACCGTTTTGGCAGCTCCCCTTGCCATGGCGTGTGGTAGCCCAACAACAATTGGTTTTGATCGTTAGCAACACCGGGCAGCTGCAACCCCTTGCCGTGCTTTGTTGTCTGTTCTTGTTGGGAACGGAGTCCGTTCCGTGATGGGAATGGACCCGTTCCAACCCCGTTCTGGCCCGGCCCAGATCCGGCCCAAATCCGTTGCTGGGGAACGGCCCAAGAACGGACTGGAACGGACTGGGACGGACTGAGACGGGAACGGGGACGGGTCCATTCCTAGGACGGGGACGGACACCATTCCCGTTCCCGTTCCTATGCCATTTGGCCAGGCCCAGCTCTGCTCTTTTGGTGGATCCTGGGATTTCTCTGAGCGATATTAGGGACTACGCTCTCAGATATTCCCAGGGTTGGACCTCCATACTGTCAGCCTACAGTATACCTCAGTATCATTTATTAGCATTAGTTAGTTTCATCAGTTGTGCCGGGATTTGGGACGCAGTACCGGACATTGGGACATTGTTGACATTCTTGCCATTGTTTATTTATTTGCTCTGCTATTCTTCGTTCATTTGTGAGGCGAGTCCGTTATGACTGACCAAATGGATCATCAGTGTTATGGGATATTGAGGAAGCCCATGGGGTCAAATTCTCGTTCAGACGGATGTTCTACAGCCAGTTCTGGTGCACAGACAGAACTGCAGACTGGACCTATCTCGGATATGCTGGGTAGACCGGACTATGACGAGTTGAGACCACACTCTCCACTTTCTGCTGGATTTTTGTCGGTAGTTCAGTAGGGAGAACGACAGGACATGGGAGAGACCGTAGGACCCAGTACCTTATATTCTTTGTTAGTTTTGCCTCTACGTACTATGGTTAATCAGACAGACGGTCACTGGAGGTTTTCACAGCCATTGAGATCGAAACTGCCATGTCACTCGGCCTCGAACCTAACAATACAAATCAAACCACGTGAACCACCCTTGTTCACCGGGGATAAAGGCCAGGACGTGAACTTTTGGCTCAGAGCGGTCGAGAATTACCTCGATTTTGTGCAGTGTTCTAAACGCCGAGCAGTGTCATACATCATTCTGCAGATGGCAGGTAATGCGAGGATTTGGTGGGATGCAGAGCTTGTTTCATGGGGGAATAAAAAGCCTAAAACGTTGGAGGACATCAAAAACCTCCTGAAGGCGCAGTTTAAGAGTCTTGTGAGGGAAACATGCGTGAGGCTTGAACTCCTCTATTTACATCAGCGCACGGGTAAGGATGCACTTCCGTACATGGGGCACATGAGGTTCTTGATAAACGGAGTGCTGGGATACGATGTGAAAACAGCCCTGCATCAATGGATCCTTGGTCTTAGGCAGTCATTCAGGCTAGAAGCTGCCAAGGCCAACCCCAAAACGTTGCATGAGGCTGAGAAGTTGGTCGCTCGATTGGAGGACGCCTATGAATATTATTCATTGGGAACAGAAGATGTAAAAAGAAAAGGCTCCTCGTGCAAGACAATCAACGACAGGCAAAAAGGTAGGAAGGTAGGAAAAAGGGCCAAGAAAAGTGGCAAAACTCAATGTCAAATGAATGAGAAGAAAATGCTGCCAAATTCTACTGGTTACTATTCATCCATAACAGAATTGTTCCCAGGATCACTATGCGGGAAAGGCCACATTGTCTTAGCCCATCCCCCTCAACAGCATAAGTCACAGCTCCACCTGAGACTAGATGCTGGAGGGTCTGGACACCGTGGACAGGGCTTGAGTCAGGGAAAGCCCAGAGTGGTTGTGGTTACCACGGGGACAGGATTTAGAGGGATGGCCAGTCAGATAGACCGGGAGGAGGCTCGACATGCCTCCGTGTCAGAGGGGTGCTTCCTTGTATTAGAGGCAAGGAGACTAACTAAATCCAACTTTGTTCAGTCAGAACAGTACCTAATCACCATAGCCCAATCTGGCCAGCAAAATTGGACTACACAGACATACCTTAGTGCATGGTAGAAAAAGTGCCAACTTCGGTCGAGGTAGTGGCGGCGCAGGGTGGAGCGATATCAACGTTGACGGAGACACCATGTAGCATAGAGGGCCACCTTAGCTTCCCAGGGGCAAGCTGTTGGGGCACTTGCAAAGGCGATTGAATTCCTGTCAGACATGGCAAGAATCCCCAAATGCCTGATTCAGCGGAAGGAAGCTACTACTAAGCTTATTGTTGAGGGGATGTTAGACCCTGAGCTAGTAGCACGGGATCACTTGCTCCTGATCCTTAGAGCGGTGATTAATGATACACGTGTATCGGCTTTGGTGGATTCTAGGGCCACTCGATCATTTGCGAGTGACCAGATCAGAACCAGACCACCATTGTTATTTGTTGGTGCGTATTCTTCCCTTGAATTGGCAAATGGAGAGACAATAATCTCCACGGGAATCGCACCTGATGTGCTGGTATGTATCAGCAGCACGGTCAGTTAGGTGTCATTAACGGCAGTCCAGATGATGGACAGGATTGACATTATTCTCAGTCAGGACTGGCTAGACATGGTCAACCCGTTGGTCGACTGGAGGATCAATTCCTTGGTTTTGCGAAATGGGAACAAACTCAAGGTGGTTAAGGGAATTGAGGCACCACAAAGTGCATCATGCAAAATTATTGACCGTGGCCTTATTGGTCTTCAGCACGTCTTCTCTCCTCATCATTCTAGGAATGAGCCTGATTCAGAATGAGGTCATCAGCTCGCCAAGTTGAGTTCTCCATCATTCTGGGAACCAACTATCTCGGTACAAGAGTGGGCGCATACACCAGGCCATGAGGCAATGGCTGGTCGTAACTCACCGAGGGTGGTTGAGTCTCCCCAAAGGGGAGTACCAGAACAATTTTCACCAAATGAACGAGAAAAATCTTTGAGAAAATCCAAAGGCGGGCACAGGAGGCAAGTCAAGGTGGTTGGACGTGTTGTCAGTCAACCTGTACGCCCAAAAATTGACTTTATGTTAGTGACGCAAGCAGCTAAACGGGCAAACAAAAATGACTTGCCCGTGCTCCTATGTTTAATAAGACCAACAGCCAAACTGCCTAAGAGGAAAAAGGCAAAGTCCAAGACCAAGGCTGGTGCAGCCAAAGGCTAGACAGAGGGAGAACGCCGTCGGTTAATGAAGGAAACTGGACCGGTGAAAACAGAGGTACCGATTGCTGAGGTCATTCAAAAGAAAGTGCAAGAGGCAGACCCAGCTGTCAGGGATAAACTCAAGGGAATTTTGGAGGAGTACAAGGATGTTTTCTTTAATAAGCTACCATATGGGCCACCCCCGAAAAGAGTGGTTGACCATGAGATTGAGACGATGCCTGGGGTTACGCCACCACACAAAAGCCTATACAAGCTAAGTGTGGCTGAGATGGATGAGCTAAAGTGCCAAATTAACAATCTCTTGGCACAGGGGTGGATTCGGCCCAACACGAGCCCTTACAAAGCTCTTGTCCTATTTATTCCAAAGAAGGACGGGAAGTGGAGACTCTGCATTGACTACAGGGCTCTGAACAAAATAACGACCAAGAATAGGTACCCGCTCCCAAACGTCAAGGAGCCCATGGACGGTCTGCACAGCACCCAATACTTCACAAAGATTGATATGTCCTCTGGATACCATCAGATTTGGGTGAAGGAGGCAGATATACACAAAATAGCGTTCGTTTCTAGATATGGTACATTTGAGTACACAGTGATGCCCTTCAGCCTCTGCAATGCACCAGCCATATTCCAGAGGATCATGAGCCATTTACTACGAGATGGTATGGACAATTTGGTGTTGGTATTCACGGACGATATTTTGATATCCAGACATACCAAGGAAGAGCACCTCAAGCACATAAAGGCAGTTTTGGACCGGCTACGGTCGGAGAAGTTCTTTGGTCGCCTGCCGAAGTGCGACTTCTTCAAAACTGAAGTTGAATACCTTGGCTTTGATGTTGGGAAGGATGGCATAAAACCGTCTCTATCAAAAGTCAAAGCAATTTTGGATTGGCCTATGCCAAAAAGCGTCACGGACGTCAGGTCCTTCTTAGGGCTTTGCAGCTTCTACCAGAAGTTTGTCTGGTGTTTTTTTGAGATCGCTGCACCCCTTACGGACCTTACAAAAAAGGACAAGCCTTGGATCTGGGGTGACCGGGAGGAGAAGGCCTTTAATGGTCTCAAGAAGGCAATGGTCACCACCCCCATTCTGCAGTTACCTGACTTTGAGAGGGAATTTACTGTCACCACCGATGCTTCTGATGTGTCAATTGGCGCAATACTCCAGCAAAATTTCGGCTCAGGTTTTCAGCCGATTTGCTATGAGAGCAGAAAGTTGAATCCTGCGGAGACTCAATATGGTGCATCCAAGCGGGAACTGCTAGGAATCGTATGGGCAGTGGGGAAGTGGAGGCATTATCTTGCATGTTGGCATTTCACCATCCAGACCAACCACAACTCGCTAAAAAACCTACCCAATCAGCCAGCAATCAACAGGCGAATTTGGAAATGGGTACAGGTTTTGCAGGGGTATGACTGCGACCTGGTCCACATACCAGGAAAGAAGAACCCTGCTGACTTCCTCACACGCCAGAGTATTAAGAACGTCAAAGAACTGATGAGCGTCCATGAGGAAGAAGAGTCGTTGGTTAAAAGGCTGATGTTGAGTGAAGACCCGTTTGATGATGAGATCCAGAAGAAATTGGATCAAATTTTTGCAAAGAGTAGACCAGAGGTGACCCAAGTGGTGGGTCAAAATAAAGAAGTGGGACCTTCAATTTTGGTTACAAGTTCTTGCATATCCTTGGCGAGAGAGATGAAGGAGAGGATTAAAAGTGGCATATGACAAAACACTCGTTGGGCAGATATCATATCCCAACTGGAGTCTATTCAAGAAAATATGGTAACCATTGGAGGTCGATCCTTCCGGCTGATGAGAGGATTTTTGGAGATAAAGGACAGCGACAGGCACCAGGAATCAGAGTGGTGGCTGGTGGTACCAAATGTTCTAGACATCAAAGAGCAGATAATGAGGGAACTTCATGAGGTCCCTTATTCAGGACATATGGGCTACCACAAAACATTGAAGAATATACAAAAGACTTTCTACTAGCCTGAGCACACCCTTGATATCAGAGATTTTGTGACGGGGTGCCCAATGTGCCAGCATGAGAAGGTTGTCCACTGTGTACCTACTAGACTCCTATAGCCGTTCAAGCTCCCAAAACAAAAGTGGGCAGACGTGAGCTTGGATTTTATCGTGGGTCTTCCAAAATCAGAGAATGAGAACAATGGGATTCTTACTGTCATAAACAGGGCCACCAAGATGGTGCACCTTGCACCCGTCAAGTAGACAATCAATGCTGCTGACACTGCCCATGTCTATTGGACTACAGTAGAGAAACTTCATGAGATCCCGCATTTTATTGTGAGCGACAGATACCCAAGGTTTATATCCAAATTCTGGAAAGAACTATGGAACGTTCTGGGAAGCTCTCTGAGGATGTCCAGCGCATACCACCCTTAGACAGATGGTCAAACTGAGGCGATAAACAGGGTGGTGGAGATGGGCCTGCATTGTACCTTGTATACCGGGCAGGAGGGGTCGAACTGGGAGAAAATGCTATCTACTATTGAATTTGTGATCAACAACAGTCTGACGCAGGCCACGGGGTACACGTTGTTTTATATGGACTATGGCTTCTATCCGTGTATACCCATGGACCGTATCCGGGATCACGACTCCACCATGATTGAAGTAGAGGTGGCCACTCAAAGGTGCCATCCGGTCCGTTAAATCCGGTTCGTTAATTTTTATCAGCTGTCCGTTAAATTTCGTTAAAGAAAAAAGGAGAAAATTCAGAAAAAAAGAAAAAAAATTAAAAAATTTAAAAAAAACCCAAAAAATCACAACAACTGCGGCTAGTTGAAAATCTAGTATGCATAGGTTGAAATAAAATACAAACATACTCTCTAATAGCGAATTCCATAAACTATAAGTATGACTAAAACCCAAAAATCCCCAAAAATTCTAAAAATCCGCTAATTTTTGGTTAATTTTTGTCCTTTTTCGTTATTTTGCATTAATTAACGGAAAATTAACGGAAATTAACCTCTGTCCGCTATTAACGGATCCGGGTGGCCACCTCTAGATTGAAGGGGTCAACCAGTTTGTGGACCGGATCAAAAGGAATTTCTCAACGGCTCTAAAAATTCTGAATTAGGCCAAAGACAGGATGAAGTCCCAAGCTGACCAGAAGAGAAGGGAACTGAGGCTGAGTAGTGGGGATCAGGTGCTATTGTTGACTGAGCATTTGAATTTGAAGAATGCACATATCCGTAAGCTGAAGAGGCGATTCGTTGGGCCTTTCTTTGCGGTTCGTCAGGTGGGACCAGTGGCCTACGAACTCGACCTCCCTGAGAAGTGGAAAATTCACAACATATTCCACATCAGCTTATTACGTTCTTTTAGAACCAGCCAGTGGGCGCAACCTACTTAGGAGGGTCAGATTGAGGACATAAAGCCCAAAGATGACGAGCCGTACGATGTCGAGAAATTACTGCGTTGGCAGTGGGCAGGACCTAGTTCTAGGAGGTGCAAAGAGTACGTAGTGCTCTGGAAAGATTATTCGTTGGATGATGCCACCTGGACTCCAGAGGAGAATTTCACTTACCCAGAAGAACTCAAAAAGATGATTAAGAGGGACCGGTCCATTGAGGACAACTAGGCCATTGGGTTTTGCTTAGACGTTTCGAGGGCGAAACTACCCCCAGGGAGAGTATTGTTGTGTAAACTACTAGGGGTAGCTGGCTTATTCAAGTTAGATATTGGAAAGAGATAATAAACACAAGATTGTACTTAGATTGGATAGAGGAGGCTGTTAGCTTTCCATAGGTCTTTGAATCATCCCAAATGGGTTAGCGGTAGTGGAGTTATAACTTATAGAAGTTCAGTACTTACTGTTGGGCCCCTACCATACTCGGGGATGAGATACTATCGATACGGGTACATTCGATATATTGTTCTGTTGGTTGTGTGCCGCTGCATGTGGGGGTCATGTGACCGACCCTGCACGACAGCTTGTAATTCCATTCGGGCCCACTCTCGCCTCCAAGCGGCTGCACCTGCAGGCCGCAAGGCGCTGCGCGCACCCACTACGTGTACGGCCGCCCCACGCCCAGCCATTCCGCAGGCCTGGGCCCACACGGCGCATTCAAAGACACGAGCGCCCCGCAAGGCCCGCTGGCCATCTGGCGGAGGGGGCCCCGCGGCCCCATCAGGCGCCTCGGTGGGCGCCTCAGCGGGCGCATCGCCGCGAACACACCAAAAACCACACCACCACTAGCATAAATTTTGGAAGTGTAGGCAGTGGCGCATTTGCCCAATGCCTTGCATTATTCTCTATACATTCCTAATATATCATTTTGAAAAGGTGATGATTATTAGTATTATTATCACCTTTGTTTTGGGCAAAATAATGGATAGGTTGTAGTACTTACCTCATGTGCAAGATGCCCAAAATGCAATTCTTACTCGTGTGTCACTTTGTGCTAACCCAATTCTTAGCAGAGATAGGTATTACAAGGAGGTTGCTCTCCTTTGTGATTGACCAAGGCCTAGCCCAACAGCCATTCAAGATAGTAGTTGGTTGTATAAATCGGAATTTATGTTGTTATATTCCAGTGGGTAGGGACACCTATATTTATAGGTGCCCACTACCGGGAACTCAAGGGTCATGCTAGAATAACCATTTTGGCATGCCCAGTTTAAATGTTTATCCATTCATATTCTCTTCATTCCCGTACCATATTTAGTTTTATTTGTAAATTCTAAATAGGCCAAGCTATATGCGGCAATGCCCAAATCAAACTAACATACTTAGTGAGGATGGATCCCCACCCCGTGGGACTCTCCACTTTCTATTGAAATATCTAATATAAAGTTATAGTATATTATTCTAATATATAATGCTCTAGTAGCTTCTTGGGCTTCCTGTATGGTATTAATATACAACGCACTCCTCACCAGTATGGTACTCCATTTGGCCACATATACATTTGATGATATTTTCAAGCAAACAATAAAAGATAACAAGAAACCTAACTCATGCGAGAGATGCCTACAATGCAATTCTTGTTTGTGTACCATTTCTTGCTAACCTAATTCTCAACAAAAGTAGGCATAATGCTCCATTTGGTTGTATGTACATTTTAATGCAATCTTCCACAATTACCCACAGTTAACAGGTGCCCACCTTGTGTGCGAGAGGCCCAAAATGCAATTCTCATAAGCGCATCGCTTTAATAAAATATAATATGCTAATCCAATGCATTGTGGTGGTAGGCAAATTACCCCATTTGCCTTAAGCACTGCCCACCAAAGTTTGATGGAAACATTTTTGATATGTGAAGATTGTGGGTGTGGGGCTCCTGCCCTCTTTGAGCCATGGACCCGCCTCGCCGGGTACCTAGGTCCTTACGGGGACCTAGGCGGGACCACCTGTTACAAGCAGTGGCCTGATGTAGGGGACGCCTTACTCATGGCCCTTGGTGTGGGGGACGCCCTGCCCAAGATACATAATCCTTAACCCATCGTAACCGTTCTAGGTATTAGGATATGGGAGTAGGAGGGGTGGTCCCGCCTAGGTCCCCGTAAGGACCTAGGTGCCCGGCGAGGTGGGTCCGCGGCTCAAAGAGGGCAGGAGCCCCACACCTACAATCTTTTCATATCATTTGGTTTTGGAGCCACCTGTGGGTGGCGACCACGTTTTTGACTGGGCGCACGCGGAAGCAGAAGCAACGGGGCTTCTTCCCCGGCCTCCTCCATGGAGGCTGAGGAAACGGACCCTACAGCCCGACCGGGCACACCCAAAATAGGAGAGGAATCACCCCGACAGGGGACCTCAGCAAGTTCAGCTAGTGAGGGAACTAGAGCCCGAAATAGGCAAGAGCAGGAAGAAGTCTGAAAGGATATGGCCGGTGCATCATCGGGACAAGCGGAGCCAGAGGAGCCCGACCATCCGATGACCGAGGCGGAAGTGCCCAAGAAGAGGAGGCGGCAGAGCCGGGTACCATGGCGGCCCTTCTTCAGGCACCGGGCATAATGGAGCTCTTGGAGCACATGGCGGCCGCGGCGGCTTCGCGGGCCCAAGAGATGCGCAACAAAGAGACCACCGCCCGGATCGCCAAGTTGGAGATCGCGGCGGCCTCTGCGAAGAAGGAGGCCTGGCAGCATGAAGTTGCCTTGAAGAAAGCCAAGGAGGCCAGTAGCCAGGCAATTGAGGCGAAGGCATTGGCTAAATAGCAGGTCGCTACATTGAGCGACCGGCTGTTGAAGCAAAAAACGCGGGCGAGAGAGGCGGAGGAGAAAATCGCCCAGCCCGCGAAACAGGCCAAAAGGGCCCCCAGTCCGACTGGACAGCCGATGCCAGTGATTCCAGAAGCCGAGGGCGACTGGAAAACGGCCGGCAAGCCGCGGACGAAAAGAAAAAGCCCATCGCTAGGTGAGACCGAATGGAGAGATCAGACGGGTTCACAAATAGGCCTAAAGGCTAAGACCTCAGATCCAGTGAGGGAGATCGGAGGCCGAAAGGCCAACACCCCAGAGCAGCGGGTCAGGTCACAGGTACACATACGGATACCAAGTGAACCGGAAATAAGCTGTGACGAGTCGCTCACAGAAAGCGCTCATGCTGTATGCGGACCAAGTCCGGGCAGGCCGAAAGGTCAAGAATGGAGTCTTTGGAGACCCTCATTACTGGAGTGGGGACCAGAAGTGGGTTGCAGGGTGCTGGAATTTATTCCAGATACTGGAGAACCGTACAGTTGGCAGCCCCCATGCCGAGCTAAGTGGACTAAGTTCCACAGCGATCGCATCGACGATCTAGATGAAGGCTGAAAAATGGCCGCTGAACGGTTTGGGGAAAGATTAACCACTACGAGATTGATAAGGATCCAAAGGTGGTATGGTCCTGGAATGGCCGATCAGATTGCCAAAGAGGACCCGAATTGGCCAGAAAAGATGTCCTTCGCACTCAGGCTTATTCCCGAGGGTTGGGACTTAAGCGAGGGAAGTCCAGAAAGACTGAATCCTAACGATCCCCACAAACGGTGGGAGGAGATCTCCAAATTGTCGTTTTCATTATGCGCCTCCCCGTTACCAGGCAATATGTCGATATGGGCGCAAGTGCATAGAACGGAAAAAGAGAGACGACATATTCGTAACCGGGATCGGTTTGCCCGTGTGAAGAAGTTGGATGAGCGAAAGGCTTGGAAATCCAACCAGCGCAGAGAGCTGAGAGCTTTACAGCGTGAGCAAGACCAGAAGTTGAATCCCAAAAAATATGAGCATAAGCAAGCTCATAAACGCCAACGCAAGGCTGAGATCAGGCGGTTTTTCTCCGCAGGAGGCAGCCAAAAGGCACAACGCCTCGAGACTAAGCCAGTGGCTGATGAGCTGGACCCGGCCAGTCAAGCCCAAGCTTTTGCCGAGCTCGAAAGGAGCCAACCACGACAGGCGGCCAGATGGGCTGATGAATCGAGTGGAAGCGACAGTGGTGTCACCCACCCCGCTTGATTCAGAATGACGTAGCCTGAAAAGGCATCGCCTCTAGTTAAAGAGGCAAGAGTACCGGAAAATGCGTCGCCCCCGGGTAAAGCGGCAAGCGTACCGGAGAAGGCGAAAATTCCGGTGCAGGAGGCGCAGTCCTTCAAGGAAAGGAGACAGCCTGAAAAGGCAAAGAAGCAGCCTGAAAACGCAAGGGAGGAATCCCAAGGAACTCAGAGACAAGTTTCAGGTAATATTGCTGATGCAGTGCCTCCCTTGAATCCTGTTGAGAGTACGCACTTGCGTACACGTGCAGAAGTTGGAGATTCTGCCGGTAATGACGAGGTTGTGTATCTCGGATCGGCAGGCACACTAGCTGAACCCATCTCCCATGAAAGGAGGGAAGATTATGCTGCTATCAAATGACAGGAAACCGCCTTAGAGAAGGCAAGGGCAGAAGCCATAAAGGCTGCCCGAATGCTCAATGCAATGGGCGAGGAGGATTATGCTGAGTTTGTCCAGTTCTAGGCGGCTCGGCGTAAGGGCCACCAGCCCGCCCAACAACCAAAAGGGCCTCCAGTTGGGGAGAGCAGTCATGGACCGGGCCCCTGAGGAATTGTTTACAAACAGGGGAAACCTGATCCAAGGTTCCAAAGCGCATGGCGCAGCAGCAGCAGCAGCAGCAAAAAATGGGTTATGCCCAGTCCAGAGGCCCAGTTCCCGTGATGAAGGCACCTGTGATACAGGATGCCCACGGTTTCTGGGACATGCTTGGGGTATTCCATGACCCCTACGGTGGTGTGTACTACAAGGGGTACTACTATCCAAGTGGTCGACGGGCCCCGTACCGTGCGACGGTACCTCTGGATGCTTTGCAGCGCATCCCCGCCAAGTTGCAGGATCTGTTTGAAGCGCATCAAATAGCGCTGGACATCTATGTGCCTGAGAGCCAGGATGCAGCCACGGAGTGGCAGGCTATTCAGCTGACGGTTTGACAAGTTCCTATAAAAGGAACTATGCAGTTACTAGCGGGACCATCAAGGCCGCCTGGTCCTTCAACATCGGTCCGTCCAGCACCTCAGCCAGAAGTGGCAGCCCGACAGCCCAAAATGGTGCCAAGACAGCCGGCACTGCCTTTCACCATGGGCCAAACTGGATCAAAGGGGATACAGCCTCCAATGCAGACTACCCAGCAGAAAATTCAAAGGTTGCAGGAGATGTCCCCGTTCGTCCAAGATCCATCGAGCAATCAGTACATTCAGCCACATGTGCATCAATACCAACCCGAAAGGGTACCACAACCCGAAATGGTACCACAGCCCGAAAGGGTACCGCAGGCAGCAATAGCCTCAAGGCAGCAGGTGATCCCATCTCAGACTCCTTGAGAATCATCCCATCCAATGGAGTTGGGCGAGTTCGAAGGAACAGTGGGATGCCCGCCAAGTCTGACGCAAGTCCCCGAGCCACTGCATGAAGAGCGGTTGGCGTCCGTTGCGGAGGGGATGTGTATGGCTGTTGACGGGCCTCCACCGCCCCCGGAAGATTATGATCCCATGGGGCCCAGATATATGGGCCAGGGATATCTTCAAGCGGCTCAAAGGATGCCCTACGGCCCATTGCATATTCAGCCCGAAATGGGAAGTCAGGTGAGCATGCCTAAGATGAATACTCAAGGCATGAAACCGCCAAAGTGGAATGAAGATAAGCAAGCTTTGACCAAGTGGTTGCAGGAAATCATTATGTATTTCAAAACCATTGTGGCCCCCCGATCTCAATGGGGATGGATAGCACTAAATACTATAGAGGAGTCAGTGAAGCATAGCTTTCTAGCCCAATTGGGCCACATGTGGGGGGTTACTATTGATGCGGAAGTGCTCTCGCAGCCAGAATTTCAACTATCATGGGAACAGTTTAAGTATGGCATGGAGACACTTTATGACCATAAATGCTCAGACTTTGAAATTCGGTCTGAGATAGCAGCCTTTATGAAGGCAGGGACCTCGGGTCCCGATACAATTAAATACGTGCAACTTTTAGAACAGATGTTTCTCAAATGTGAGAACGATCTGGATAATTTTTCCAAGTTGCATGCACTATATACTGGACTCCGTCCAGATATAAAAAGAAAATGTTTGTTAAATAAAGATAATGAGCAATGGGCCACTTATGCAAGCTTGAGAGCTCATTTGTATAAAGTGGGGCCAGCATATGACCAAGAGGACAAGGCATATGGCTCACGTCAAAATGAAAGCCAAACGGGCAGACCGAATACGAGTAACCGCCTGCCCCCTAACAAGATCATTCACAAGCACCATGCATTACGAGTGGATAATCGAGGAAAGCCCGTGTTGTACAATAGGCCGAAAGGTCGAGGGGGAATGGTTCCTAAAGGTTCTCGTACTGACTTGAAGAATGGTCCACAGGCCTATGGTGATCGCATTTATGAGTCGCATGCGGATATATGCGATCCCATGGAAGGGAAGCCGGTCACCGATCGCTCGCAGTTGCGCGAGACGATGATAGAAGTTTTGAAAAGGGCAGGGAGGTGTTTTAGATGTTTTAAACCCTTCTATACCGGCCATCTATCAGACGGCGACTGCCCGGGACGGGGGACGCTTCCCTCCATGCAGGTGCGCCCCGGCCGGAATATGAAAACAGTGCACAAGGATCCACATGCATTGTGATTGACAGCACGAAAGGATACTGTGAACAGTGCTAAACTTCTGACAGCACCCATGGATGTGCAAAAGAATGTGGCACCAATCATTCCAGTTCGTAAACTACAATAGTTGCAGATTGTTGACAATCATGTGATGAAAATTCATCAAAAGAATGCACTGTCTGAGAAAACCCGAAAGGGTCTACAGAGTGATATGAATCATTCTGATCGCATGTTGAATCTTGTGCACTTTGAACATTTTCAATCTTTGGTTTCTCACCAGTTTACACTGGACGCCTGTTCTAACCCGAAAGGGGATAATGCATTGTGTACGCAATATTGTTCAAAAGATATGAGTTTCTTAACAAAACCGTTATCTCATGAATTTGTGTGGATCAATCCACCTTTTAAAAACGTTGGTCCATTCTTAGACCACTACTTTGCTGAGCGAGCAAAGGCCCCACAATATGTGGGGGCATGCATTCTTCTACCCGCATGGCGGGAATCCCTCGACGATCCCAGGTTGCGCCAAATGCGCACCCTAATTCATTACCCAAAAGGTACCCGGTTGTTTACCCAACCGTGCGAAGAGCGTCTAGGTCGCAAGGAAATGCCTGGCATTCCTTGGCCAGTCAATATGTACTATCAACCCCCAGAGGGCCCAGCGGGTCACCGCATTGGCGGGGTTTCTCAAGATCACCCTCGTTTGACCTTTACCAGTCAAGTCGGGTATCAACCCGCGACTATCCTCTTTGATACGGGGGCAACCGGCATGGCCTATATAAACCCGACATATTGTCAACGTTTAGGCCTCACCCCTAAACAGCCACATGTGGCATCTAACCGGCAGCTTCATCACATTAACCGCCTTTAGCGGTTGGCACGAGCTACCCGTCGTATCGTTGATCCTACGGAATTCTCCATATCTCCCCGTGTGGATTCCGCTCCGCCGGAGACTGAAGTCCTCCTGGCCGACGGATCTTCACTCCCTTCCTTAGGAGTGGTTGATGTACCCTTAACCATTCAAGGGTATAAGGACACTGTCCGCTGTGTGGTCATTGACCTCTCTAACGACTATAGCATCATTCTCGATGACAATTGGCTCTATGAGCACGCCGGTGTCATTGATTATCGTCACGGCTATATCCGGGTGGTTTCCCGTGGACGCGAGTTTACCCTTCGCAGTTTTCCGCTGTCCTTCCCTTCCCCGCCTTCGCCTGTGCATCGGTTGGGTCATTTGTGTTCCTTGGGTTATGCTCGTCAAGCCTATCAATGGGGATCTCCTCTCCGTTTGGTTTTGGTTCACCGGGTTGGCGATCTCCCTGAGGGGGACGCACCAAGCCCTTTGGCCACCCCAGGTCGAAAGACCATTTCCCATGTTGTGAACCCAGCACAAATCACATCCCTCTTAGAGGAGTACAAGGACCTTTTTCCTGAGGAACTCCCTGAGGGCCTTCCCCCGGATCGCGGAGTTGCTTTGACCATTCCACTTGAGGAAGGTACCAAACCGGTAAAGCGACCAGCCTTCCGGTATAGTCCAAAAGAAATGGACGAGATCAGATCCCAGGTGGATTACCTGTTGAGAAAAGGTCTGATCACGGAGAGCAGCAGCTCTTTTGGGGCCCCGGTACTCTTTGTACCAAAGCCAGATGGCAGTCTCCGAATGTGCATCAATTACCGAGCACTGAACAAGGCCACTGTTAAAAACATGTGGCCGATCCCTCGAATAGATACCCTTTTAGATCAACTGCAAGGAGCCAAGGTTTTTTCGGCTATAGACTTGCAACAAGGGTACTATCAACTTCGGATTGATAGGGCAGATTGTGCCAAAATGGCTTTTGTGACGCCATTGGGTCTTTACGAATTTAAGGTACTCCCTTTTGGACTCGCGAATGCCCCAACAATATTCCAGCAGACGATGCATCATATATTTGGTGATCAAATTGGCAAACACGTTTTGGTTTACCTTGATGACATCTTAGTGTTTAGCCAAACTGCTGAAGCACATCTTAAACACCTTCGTCAGGTGTTAGAAGTGCTACAACAACAGAAATTGTATTGTCGTATGCACAAGTGTCAGTTCAACAAAGAGGAAATCTCCTATCTGGGACATATTGTGTCTCAAGAGGGCATTCGCCCAGATCCCGAAGGGATTGAGAAGGTGGAGAACTAGCCTGTACCACAGTGGGTGAAGCATGTACAGCAGTTCCTCGGGTTGGCAAACTATTTTCGAAAGTTCATACAGGGCTATTCGAAAATGGCTACTCCCTTAACAGACTTGACCAAACAGAATGGCAAGTGGGAGTGGACGGCCAAATGTCAAGAGACATTTGAGCACATAAAGGAGTGTTTAACCACAGCTCCATTGCTCAAGATGCCAGACCCCGAGAGACCTTTTGAGGTCATAGCAGACGCATCTTAAACTACCGTGGGAGCAGTCCTGATGCAGGATAATCATCCAATCTGCTATGCCAGTAGAAAGTTCCTCCCTGCGGAGTTGAACTATAACATGACAGATCAAGAAGCTTTAGCTTCGGTTCACGCTGTTCAGTTATGGAGGTGTTACCTCGAGGGAACATGCTTCAAGCTGGTAACGGACCATTGTCCGTTGACTTATCTTAAGTCACAACCACAACTGAGCCAAAGACAGGCTAGGTGGTCGGAGATCTTACAACAATTTGACTTTGACTGGGAATATCGCCCAAGGTGAAAGAATGTGGCTGATCCACTCTCTCGCATTCCTCCATCACCTGACAAACAGGAGGCCAAGAGGAAAAGTCAACTGGTTGTCTGTGGCTTAAGAGCAATACGCAAGCGGGGACAAAAGAAAAAGACAAAAGAGATGGTAGAGGCGGACTAATTAGCCTCCAGGATCCGTCAGGCCTATGGCCAAGATCCCCAGCTTGAGTCTATGAAATAGCAGCAGCAGATGCGCTGCACATACGGTTTATGACTGCAAGGCCAGCAGGTATATATACCGAACAATCTGCGGACTGAGATCTGCCAGTTGGCTCACGACCATCCAAGTGCAAGATACTTTGGTCAAGCCAAAACCCTGGACTTGGTCCAGCGGTATTACTGGTGGCTAGGAATGAGACAAGAAGTACAACTACATGTTGATACTTGCCTGGTTTATCAACAGGCTAAGTGTTCTCGTCAAAAGACCCCAGGCTTGTTACAGCCTCTAGGCATTCTTGAGGAGCCATGGACTGAACTGTCCATGGACTTTATTACTCAACTACCAAAAACTAAGGGAGGTCATGATGCTATCATCGTGTTCATCAATAGACTGACCAAAATAGTCTGCCTCGCAGCCACGACCACTGAGCTCTCCACGGAAGGAGCAGCCGACTTGTTGGTGCAACACGTGATAAGGCATCACGGTCTCCCCTCTCAGATAGTGTCCGACAGAGATGTTTGGTTCACTTCCAGGTTTAACCGGTACCTGGCTGAGAGGTGGAAAATACAGCTCAACATGAGCACTGCATACCATCCACAAACGGATGGCCAGACCACAGTTATGAATCGGATTCTGGAGGATTACTTATGCAGCTATACGCGTTCTGACCATAACGCATGGGATGAACTATTAGCCATGGCCGAGTTTGCAATGAACAACTCGAAAAACAGTTCCACCCAAGAGACCCCGTTCTATTTGAACTACGGTCGACACCCAAAGAGTCCCTTAGCTCTTGGGGTGCAAATTCGGAAGCCTTTAAAAGGCTATGACAATCCGAATGCCCGTGGCTTGGCAGTGGCCATTGATAGGGCACAATAGCCTTCTTTGAGGCACACTAGTACACCCCTCATGGAAGGATTACCAGCAGTGACACGATTTCACCACCGTGTCCAATCAGCGCTAAAAGAGGCTAGGGCATGTTTAGAAAAAGTACGAGATAGGCAGTCAAAGCATGCTGACCGCCATAGGAGGGATGTGTCGTTTAATAAAGGAGATGACGTCCTCCTTTTGACACAACATATCACCCTCAAACACCCTAGAACTCGGAAGTTATTACCGAGGTGGATTGGGCCCTTCACCATCCTTGACCAGATAGGTTCTGTCGCATACCGACTAGAACTACCGGAAAGCATGGATAAGATACATCTAGTATTTCATGTATCAAAGATTATGCCTTATAAGGCAAGTGGCAGAGTACAGCCACCACTAGTTCCTATCGAAATCGAAGGAGAACTGGAATATCAAGTTGAACACATCCTGGATAAGAGGATTAAAAAGCGTGGCCGACGACAGGACTCCGTAGAGTACCTTGTCAAATGGTTGGCTTATGGCAGAGTACAGCCACCACCAGTTCCTATCGAAATTGAAGGAGAACTAGAATATCAAGTTGAACACATCCTGGATAAGAGGATTAAAAAGCGTGGCCAACGACAGGACTCCGTAGAGTACCTTGTCAAATGGTTGGCTTATGGTCATGAACACAATAGCTGGGAATCAGCAAAGGCAGTTGCCAATGCACAAGAACTGGTTCAAGCATTTGAAAATGGAAGAACTCCTGCTGTGCATGTGTAAACTGACCGCAATATGGAAAGTACATGATGAAATGAACTTGAATGCGAATGTGCATGTGACAGATCCTGCTGAGATGGGCCCAGAAGCACACCGGTTATACCGGACCCCGCTCACACACGTTGTTTGGACAAATGAATGCTATGTCCCTTGCAATTTTGAGCGGGGAGAGGGTGGACCATGACGGCCTTCTTGTAAACCCCCCGAGAGCCCCAACTCGTGTGCGTCCGAGGGCACAGTGACAGCAACAACACCCTCGAGGAGGCCAGGGTTGGATGGCCAGTGGAGGCCGAGGCCGAGCAAGATGACCTGCATGACTTGATTTTTCAGCAGTGGACACAGGCCGAAAGGCCAGGGACTCAACATTCCAGCCTATGGGTTAAAGGAAGAGTTTTAATGAGGGTTGTAGGGAGGCCGACAGGTTATATAACAACCACTCTTTCTCTTCATTACAGTTGCATTGCAACCACGCTAACTGGGCATGTGGCAAATCGCACAGCCAGTTGCGGCGTATACAATTATGTTTCTACTCCCGTATTCACTTAATGGGACAAGGACGCCCCTCTCCCTGAGGGGGACGAATGTTACGCGTAGTGGCCTGATGTAGGGGACGCCTTGCTCATGGCCCTTGGTGTGGGGGACGCCCTGCCCCCAAGATACATAATCCTCAACCCATCATAACCGTTCTAGGTATTAGGATACGGGAGTAGGAGGGGTGGTCCCGCCTAGGTCCCCGTAAGGACCTAGGTGCCCGGCAAGGTGGGTCCATGGCTCAAAGAGGGCAGGAGCCCCACACCCACAATCTTTTCATATCACCACCCCAACCTACTCCTGTATCATATCCTATTATATAAGCTGGTTGGGGTGTTGTTACCATGCCTTGGGTAGGGCGTCCCCCACACCAAGGAGCCAATAGTAGGGCGTCCCCACATCAGGCCACTGCGCGTAACAATTTTCCCACAACCGTACAGTGGAAGTTGTATAGGGCTAGTGTGATAATGTAGTGCAAATTGTTATGCAAACTACTCATAGGACTATGTCTTGCAAGGTCCCTTAGGGGGCTGGGCTCGGCTGAGCAGAGCGAGGCCATGCAGAGGTCCCCAAAGGGTACTCGCAAAACAGGGGGGTTTGGGGGCAGAGCCCCTGGCTGCTGGAGATAATAAGATTAATGAGTTTAATAGAGTATAATAGAATTATGTGCCACAGGATATAAGTGTGTGCATGGCCACGCCATGTTGTAGCAATTGATTGTTCTGGAGCCTCCCTGCCTCCTCGAGTGCAATAGCCGCGCACATCGGACGGGACCGCGCAGAGCGGCCATCACCCATGGGCCAGAGAGAGCCCCGGACACGCCATCCGGTTGAGGACGACCACATTTCTGCTGGAGAGGCCCTAGCATGTGGGCTAGTGTACCTGGACGCGGCCAAGGGGGGACAACACCAATAGCTAGTTTCCAATCCATTTTTTGGGTCGGGTTTTGCATTCGACTCGAATGCAAAACACGCAAGGCAAATGCCATTATAGAATATTTAGTAACAATATTTTTCTATGCCCACACAAACTTATTTGGGGCGGAGCTAGTTTCCAAACTATTTTCCAAATTGGGTTTTGCATTTAACTCGAATGCAAAATATGCCCATGAAATGCCCCACTAGAAGACCTGGTAACAATATATTCCTATGTCCACACAATTTTGTTTTAGGTGGAGCTGATTTGTGGTCCATTTTTTAGGCCGAGTTTTGACTAAATATAAAACACGCTTGTGAACCGCAGCCAACGAAGACCTGGTGACAATATTTTCTCATGTCCGTATGATGGAATCCGTGTGGAACTAGTTTCCAGTCCGTTTTTTGGGTTGGGGTTGGCATTCGACTTGAGTGCAAAATGCGTCAGCAAAACGCCGCCCTGGAAGACCTAACAACAACATTTTCCTACGTCCACACACTACTATTTCGGGTAGAGCTGGTTTCTAGTCCATTCTTTGAGTTGGCCTTCACTCAAATATGAAGTGTTCTTGCGAAATGCCACCAGCGAAGACTTGGCGACAACATTTTCCCACGTCAATACAGTGAGACTGCGTGGAGCTGATTTCTAGTCCATTTTTTGGGGTTTTCCATTCGACTTGAATGCAAAACGTGTCCACAAAACGCCGCCCTAGAAGACCTAGGAACAAAATTTTCCTACATCCACGCAGTTTTGTTTTGGGGTGGACCTGGTTTTCGGTGTGTTTTTAGGGTAAGGTTTCACACTCAACTCGAATGCACAACACGCTTGCAAAATGCCACCCACAAAAACCTGGTGACATCATTTTCACATGTCCATACAGTGGAAGGTGCGTGAAGCTGGTTTCTAATCTATTTTTTGGTTTGGGTTTTGCACTCAACTCGAATGCAAAACGCGCCAGCAAAACGCCGCCACAAAAGACCTGGTAATAACATTTTCCTACGTCCACACAATTTCGTTTTGGGAAGATCTGGTTTTGGATCGGGTTTCGCATTCGACTCGAATGCAAAACGTGCGAGCAAAACACTGCCCACAAAGACCTGGTAACAACATTTTCCTACGTCCACATTTTTGTTTCGGATGGAGCTGGTTTCCAGTCCGCTTTCCAGGTCAGGTTTCGATTCAGATACGAAACACGCTTGCAAAACGCCGCTCAAGAAGACCTGATGACAACATTTTAGCACGCCCGTACAGTAGAAGCTGCGTGGCCTGGTTTCCAGTCTATTTCTTGGGTTGGGTTTTGCATTCGACTCGAATGCAAAAACCGCCGGCGAAACGCTACCCTAAAAACATAGAAGCAATTTTTTCTACGTCCACACAGTTTTGTTTTGGGTGGAGCTGGCTTCCAGTCTGTTTTCGTGTAGGGGTCCACATCCGTTTTGAATGCGAAACACGCTAGCAAAATGCCCCCCTAGAAGACATGGTAACAATATTTTCCTCTGTCCACACAGTTCTGTTTCGGGCGGAGCTGGTTTCCCGTCCGCTTTTGGGATAGGGTTTTGCATTCGACTCGCTTGCAAAACGCCACCCACGAAAACCTGGTGACAACATTATCCCACGTCCATACAGTGGAAAGTACCTGGAGCTGGTTTCCAGCCCTTCTTTTGGGTCCGGTTTCGCATTCGACTCGAATGTAAAGGGCGCCAGCAAAGCGCCGCCCCAAAAGACCTGGTAACAACAGTTTCCTACGCCCACACAGTTTTGTTTTGCGCAGAGCTGGTTTTCAGTCTGTTTTTGGGTCGGCTTTCGCATTCGCCTTGAATCCGAAACGCGCTTGCGAAACGCCGCCCGCGGAGACCTGGTGACAACATCTTCCCATTTCATACAGTGGAAGATGCGTGGAGCTGTTTTCTAGTCAATTTTTGGGCCCAAATTTTGCATTCCGCTCGAATGCAAAACGCGCCTGCGAAACGCCGCCCTAGAAGATATTGTGTAAACGATCTTGGGTTTTGCATTTGACTGGAATGAAGGGTGGGTTCCGCATTCGAGTCGAATGCCAGGCCCACCCTTCAAGACGAACACGGGTTTTGCATTCAACTAGAAAGCGAATGTGGGTTTCGCATTCGAGTCGAATGCCAGACCCACCCTTCAAAACGAACATGGGTTTTGCATTTGACTGGAAAGCGAGGGTGGGCTGCACATTCTAGTCGAATGCAAAATCCTCCTTTGAAAACTTGTCTCTTGGGTCATGATTGTTCTCTTGTTCCACACGGTTTTAGCATTCTTGTTTGTTTTCGGTGGTCGCCGAGCAAGATGTTGCTGCAGTTCTTCTTGCATTGCGCCTTGTGGGTTTCTAGCTATTAGGGTCGCATCACAAAACCTTCGTATCCTCTCATTCTGTGTTGGTCATTCTGCGTTTCGTCTTGTACTCCAGACTTTGACATTTTGTTTTCTTCGGCATGTTTGTTTGTCCTAACACCAATTGCGCTGCCTTGGCTCGTGTTCAACTTCGGTGTATCTCAAACTGTGGAGCTGCACGACGTTGTGTTCGATGTTGGTTATTTGTATTCCGTCGTGTACTTCAAACTTCCACATTTTGTTTTCTTGGGCGTGCTTGTTTGTCCTGACACCGATTGCGTCACTCCTGCTTGACTTCGGTGTGTCTCAGACTTGGAGATGCACTACCTTTTAGTCCATGTTGGTCATTTTGCATTCTGTCATGTACTCCAATGAACATTTGGGGGGCTCCTCACTCTTATTTTGCCTGGATGGTTGTTGTATAATATTTCGAGTATTATACTCCATTGGGCCAGGGATTAACTCGCAGCATCCTCGCGGATTTCTTTCTGACATATCTATTGCAGGGAACGCAAAACGATACGACCAATATCCGTACACATTCCCAACCCACTCGCTCACACGAGTGACACGCAGCATGGCGGTCTGCATTATGGTTGTTGCATTCAACTCCATACCTTCAGCACGACCAGCCGTTGGTGCGCGACATTGCCCCAGCACGATCCTGAAATATACCAAAACCCTGCACCTGGTCGTTTAGGACGGAGCGTGGTACCTGGTCTGTTGAGCGCGTTGCAAAACTTGGAATGGTACCTTCGCCAGTGTTGTGCTACATTTCAAGAACCGGTGGGGGGGCAGAAGATGGTGACAAGCATGCAAATCGGGTTCGTGGTTGCATCTGTTTACTTGGTTGATTGGAAATTGTTACGCTTAGCGTCGATTTGACGCTAGGAGGGGGGAACTTGTGACGCTAAGAGATTATGTATTACCTAATTCACCAGAAGTGAATTGACGATGTGCTGGATCTTGATGGCGTATCAGCTCACACAATTGGCACGGTCTTGGCTTTGGTGAATTGGTCCGGTGTGGCTTCCAGCATTGCATACGCAACGCATCATGCTGAGGCCAGTGTCAGCCGTTCCTACTCCAATCTGGGATTACACCGTTTACAGTACTGGGTGATGCGACTATTCCCAGACACAAGGTGTCTGAAGTGAGGCCAAGACGCACAGATAGCATCCCTGATGTTACAATTCCACTAAATCCAGACAACGTGGACCTCCTGCCTCAGCACCAACGCTAGACAGTTGTCATTGTCAGCAACCTTTCTGCACCTTTATTCCCGCCCTCTGTCGACCCCATGCACAGATGCCACTAACGCAAATCTTTGCAGCTGACTCTCAACCGAGGATTCAGGTACACGTGTTGGCACACCTCATAAATCTCCTGCCCAGTCGATGGTGCCTGGTGTGTGTGAAAACCCCGTAGATTACAGGTTTTGATCACATCCATTCCACCAGGCGTTGTTAACCTGAAGATGCCACACTTGCGCCGCTGATCTTTTGGCGCCATCACGATTGCCACCGCTTCTGGCAGCATGATCTGATAGCTCATCGTTGTGTGCACGTCGATCGACGATAAGAAGCAATCGAACTGGGGGTGGGTGTGGATCCAGCCCATCATGATGAGGTCCTCTCCAAGCACCTCGTCCACAATCTCCTCCTCATTCATCATTTCCACACGGTCTGTGTGGCCTTTCTGCTTTGGAAATATCAGCTTTGTGATGCGGAGGAGGCCTTGCTCTGCTATGAGCTCACCTAAAAGGCGACCAAAGCAGATTTAAAATGCATCAGCTCTCACGAACATATCCTGCCTGAAGAGGTCTGCGAGATGCTCACAGCACAGCAATTGGGGGGAACACATAAACACGACCGCTGTGGAGTTAGAATTTGTGGCGCTGAGCTGTGTTGCGCTGTGCCTTCCACTGTCATGGCAATGCCAATGTCCACATAGGATTAGCTTTGATAATAGGCAGTGGCATCCAGGCAATCCAGAACACAACCACTAACTGACAAGCACTCGCCAACAGAATAACACATGCTTAGAATTTACCAGCAGCTTGAGGATAACATTGACAGCATGTGTATCAGCCCTAAGGATGCACCATTTCTTGCAGCTTGCTTTGATAAATGCCCACCAGCAGCAATAGTACTGTTGAGGTTCACAGAACTACCACTTGCTGAACCGACTAGCAAACTCTACCAACGACAGTGATCTGTGGCCCATTCTTCTGAAACCTAACCCTGTGCACGTTTGTAGATTGCCAGTTCACACAATGCAAATCCGCGACATCATCAGTACCAAGCATTTGCTCACCAGCTAGGAGGGCGCAAGTTTCGATCCTCAATTGTGTGTTCGTCGCTGCAAACTGCAAGAACACTTCCAGCATCTCTTGGGATATGTGTACCTCTCTGTGGCCATCATGCCTTCCTGTGGGACTGAGATTTTGGGATAGGAAATCGGTCCTGGGATGCATAAATTCTGCCGACACAGGTGCTGGCAGAGTCTGCACCTGACACAGCCAAATGCAGTCAATGATGTTCATAGCCAATCTGTCTTTGGGTATGCATGCACTGTTCCCTGAGGAACTCTCAGCTACACTACGATCAAACCGATACACGAAAAGAAGACAATGGTGAAATCGCATGGGCAGCAGGCCTTGTGGGCTGACTGGTAGCACAATAAATCTTGTTACAACTTTGTGTTCAACAACAATGACAGCCTGCTCACCCATGGTCCACACGTTATCTGCCAGTCCTCAGCGGGGACTCCTGGCAGTTGGCAAGATCTGCACAGAATCAGATCAGCAAGCGCCCACTACACAAGTGCTGGGCATGTTCAATTGCAGTAAAGGCACAGGTGCAGTAGTGCGATGCCTTAGCACTGCTGATGCTCCTGTTTGTGGTGACCCTTCTGGACTGCTCACACTGAGTTGCTGTCTCTTGTACAGCCAGGAACAGCAGCATGTTGTTCAACACCTCACAGCCATGTACATTCTGTGGTGATGTCACAATCAGCTTGAGAAGGTAGCCTTTGTTGCCAAGTCATCAGATAACAATGATCCCTGTGCTAGTGATTGTGTGAAGCTTTACTGAGGGCAGGTTCATTTACCAAGCAAACGATGTTTACCAAGCTACTCCACTTAGGGTACAGAAATGGTCAATGCCAAGACATCGATATCCTGCCCTGCATTGTCCAGTGCTGGAGCCTAAGGGTTGTATGTCGAAGGGTGGAAATAGATGCTGAATGAAGTCGCTCCAAGGACAAAGAGAAAAAACTTGTGCTACAACATCCACAGTTGTGACCCTTACACTGCCTCCACCAAGAGCCCTTTCAACCACCAGACAACCACACACACACACACACACACACAAGCTGGCGCACATCTCATTTGAGAGGTCTCTGCCTTTTGTGACGATGGACAATCGCTACGATACTCTGGTGCATTGATGAACAACCACGACTCGTTCTGCACAACGCCCCCGCTGAGTATATAGTCTGCTGTGTTCATGCATGCCCTCTATTACTGGCTTCATTCTTGTCTATTTTAGTGCCGCACCGCAAACAGGGCCTAGCTTACTTTTACAAAGAGGTGGTAGTCCACCGGATGACTGGTTTTTGGCTCTGAGTACAACAAAGATGCATATCCAACATCGCTTCTTCAAAGATAAATTCAGCTCAGTTCCTAAGAATCCCATTCAGCTCACCTGCATCTGCTGAGGCCCAAGCTGGAGCTCCAAATGTGGCCTAGGAGCGACTGCATTTGATGCAGGAATGCCCACGGGGTAGTGCATTGGTGCAGAATCCATCAGAGAATGCTGTTCAACGAGGCCATCCAGGACAGGAGCAGAGGGCACAGGCCCATCATTGGACGGCAGCATAGGAGCTGACGGCACATCGATGGGAGCTGAAGGCACATCAACGGCAGGGTACTGCACTCCAATAAGTGGGCTTACAACAGCTGTCCCCACAGCCGCAGCACCTGCCAATGCGCTGCCCCTGTTGTATGAGTTGCCCATGAGGTCGTGCCGGTTCATGGTGGTACTCCTGGCGGCATGGGTGGAATTTATTGTAATTTCTGGCGGGGGTGCCATTCCCCCAGCACCAGGCTGCCCAGGGATGGCAGCCATTTGTCCTTGACTGGGAAGGCCAGGGGCAGCTGGAAAGGCAGGTGTTGTCCCTCCGACACCCCAATTGAGTCCAGGGAGGTTTGATAGGCCAATCTGGTGGACACCCTCAGGGTACGGATGGGCAGGCTGAGGGCGTTGGTCCGTGATTTGCTGTTGTGAGAGTGCAACCTTCAGAGACTCCAACTTTGGGAGGTAGTAATTGGCCAGTTGCTGTCAAATGGCGAAGGGCACACACGAGGCTCAGTGAGCACCTGAACAGAACAATACCGAAGGTAATGTGCTCCACAGATGGCCATCTGCACTGAAGAGAATGCTGTACCGGATCGCAACAGCTGATGCTAAGAGCAATTTGTGACTGACAGTTTTTAATCGCAACACCACTTCACACACAGCCTTCTGTATCTGGGGCATCATTCACAGCTAATATCAGGTTCTCAAAATTCTGGCTACCCTGTCCAAACTGGGGTATTTGGGGCCAAAATTTGCTGGACACACATCACACAAGCAGGCTGCCTCACACACATTACACTTCGCCATGAATCACACACGAGGTGTTTGGCTTCAAATCCAAGTCAACGTTATACTGAAAGGTATGCCCTGTGACTGGTGACTTACTGTTGCACCCCAAAGACCATGGTGCAGTGAGGCCAAGGCGGCAAGTTGCCAATCGCATCATGTACAACAATGAACTGGAGCACTGCCATCACCGAGCCGACGACCCAGCTGTCCAAAAGCACTGAGGAGCATTATAGAGTTGTCCTCACATACAGCTTTGGGATATTCAAGTCCAAAGTCAAGAAGTCGTTGATTCTCGTGTGTCTAAGTTTAAGCACGTTGGCAGATTCTTCCCAGACATAGTCCTTGCTAGGGCATGCTCCAAAGTATTTATCAGGACAACTTGTCCGAAGTAGAGTCCTTTTTGGTGTTATGAGCCGGATATTTCAAAGCTCATTCAGACGCTAGTCTTCTTTTTGGTACAAAAAATTGCTGAGTGCTCCCATGGCATCACTAACTCAATATTTGCCTTTAAGGCTTGCAACCATCCCAAGTGCGAAGTGTAAGGCCTGACTGATGGGATTTCAACCCTAGAGAGCCACTCGAAGTATCTCAACTGACCTGCTTCATTCTTGCATACATCTTGTCCTTGCCATGGAAATCTGGGTGCTGCGGAATTGTCTCTACAATGAGGCTGCATCAAGAGCCAAAGTGACATGTGTTTGAAAAATTGCGTGATGAATCTCAGTGCTGGGCCACAAGACGATACAGCCAAAGAAAACGTAATGGCCACAAGTCCATTGCATCACCACACGAACGCCTAGTCGAGTCCTGCAAACAAAAGTGCCACTCACCTCGCGAAACGCAACAACATCACGTATTGCTGTTCCTGGTTCCCCACGTGCTCGTACTTGCTGGCCTGTGGCATGCCCATCACAAACCTTGGCAAAAACGAGGCAAACTGATTCGCGCACCTCACGCTTCGATCCGGCCTGGCAAGATTGTATCCCCTTCTCAGCCATCACCATCCCATTACCTGATTGACTAGCGTGCGAGCCAGGTGCACATAACGTTGAATGGCGACACATTTGCTCGGCGGTACGGTGCGGGTGCTTTCGCTCAGGGCTTGGGCCAGGTTTCTGGGCCGGGGATGCGCGGGCCCTTCCACGCTGCCCATCGCGTCCCGGGCTGCGGCCCGCTGCCCCGCCGGGCTGTGCCGCAACGTTGGCGTGTTGGTGTCGTCCGACGGCGGCGCGGGGCGCCACGCAGCGGAGGGCCCGGCAAACGTGCTGCGCGGCGAGTGCCGAAACATGGGACACCGTGGGATAGGACACGATTTTGTACGCCTGTGTGATGTGCGGAGCGGACGCTGCCGCGAAGCTGACACTAGAGCATGTCGAGTCGGGCACACGGTGCCCCTGGTGCGGTGCGTTCGCATCAATCAGGTGTTGGTACGCACCAATGTCCCCAGCGCCCAGCCACAGCAGGACAGGACAGGACAGGTGTCCGTTGGCCATTGCCACAGTACCACCGGGCACCATTGGGTATACAATTCGGCGTTCACTGTCTGTTCTGGACGATTTTCTCATGCGGGGGCCACGGCTGTTGCCATTGGTGATCGCCCTTTTATGAACAGGCTCAGAAGTGCAGCCAATACGGTTCGCTTCCCCATCGACGACAGAGTGCACATGCCCTTTCAGTCAGCACTGCTTTCGGTTCTTCACTGCAGACATGGCCCAGCAACAGTGACCTTGGCTGTGATCTTTCCTATTAAGGATCATTTGCTTGTCCTCATCATAAGCATGTTGAGCTTGTGGGTGTTGCTTCATAGAGACTGTGTTGCAAAGAGTCCTATTGTGATCAGTGGGTGGGCATCTCATATGCAGCCAGCGCACAACCTAGCGCTGGGACTCTTGGCCGAGCACATCCTCTCTCGTCGGAAGGCCCAACTGAAATAGCGGCAACGCGTGACCAACCGTTGGAAATGTTCGGTTGGTCACGTGTTGCTGCTATTTCCGTTGGGCCTTCCGATGAGAGAGGATGTGCTCGGCCAACGATCAAAGAAGACCATTGAACACCAGTCCCCCTTGCTGCCCATGGAGCCGCTGCATTGGCCACAGGGGGTGCCACATATCACCTGATGGCAGTCATTTTCTCTCTAAACTCCCTAAATTTGGCCCTCTGCCCCAAAGTCACTGAAACAACCAATCCAATCCCCTTAGCTCCTCCTCCTCTCGGCTACCAATTAAAGAAGTCCGGCCCACCCTCAGCCTTGAGTTGTTGCCCCGCATCGTCACCGGCCTTCTCTGCCTCTGCCGCTTTAAAGGTGGCGGTCCGTGTTGTTTCCAGCAGCCTCTTCCCATCTGGTGTTGCTACATTCCCCTGGAAGTAGAGAGAACCATCGCTGGCTTGGCGTGCATGGCCAGCGATGGGCGTCCGGCACGATCCATCCAGTGCAGTCAGAAAAGCCCGCTCACATATCACAGCGACCCTGGTGGGCTCATGGTTGAGGGCTGCCAGGTAGGCACCCATGGCATCGTCGCCCCCGCGGCAGGCAATGCCAATGGCACCCTGGAACAGGACACGTGCAAGTATCAGCGATGCATACATTGTGGCATTCAGATGGCATAGACAGGGAAATGGGGGAACGAATGGGAGCAGGGATGGACGCCTTGGTTGTGTTGCCTGCCTGTATGTGGCAAGGTGGTGGCAGCAGTGGTGGAATAAAAAAACCGTGCTTGTGTTTAAATTACACGATGACGGTTGCCAACAATGGCATAACACCGCCTCTGCAGCTTGCAGACGATGATGGGCACAAGGCTGCAACCAGAAAATTATACTATGTTTGTCTGCTCCAAACTTGGGGTTACATTGCAAAGCCAAACAGAAAAGACCTTCCTGTGGGGCATCGATGTCCCCCAAGGCCAACTGTGCTCTGCTACTCCACTCTAGTCTCCACAAGCTCGTTTAAACATGCACACTATTTTAGGGAATAATAGCGGAGACTTCAAAGCATTCAATGCTTGCTATGCGTATCTCCTAAACCCGTTGGGATTGCAGCATGAACAACACGCACAAGGATACCCAGTGAGCACTGGCACAAATTTGGAGCAGGAAACCTCCACTACTGTATGTGTGGGCAGCAGCTAGCTGGGACAATTTCTGGACTGTTCCAGCACATTTGCCACCAATTGTTGCGCGAGGTTCAGTTTAAACAATGCAAAATTGCAGGAGTGCCGTTCTTGGATACAGTGTGACACTGGGTTCTGGTAGTGTACGGCACAGCGCACCTGTCAGATACAACTTGCAACCAAGTTTGTGTTTGCAGAGAATGAACGTTGTGGCACTCACCAAGGAGCATACCACACCACTGGGTTTTCACAAATAAGATATGTCCCCAGACCAGATGCAGTCTTGCCATTTTGTTTCTCATGGCGTTTCCCCGTTACTGACATCAGACTGGATATGGTTCCATTTGAGTTTTGCTGTCTGAACACCATACCACAGCCAAGCCACTGTCCTTGCCACATACGTGCCCCTCAATGCACTTGCTGCCAACTATGGATGACTGCCTTCTTTACCCCACACCACAAATGTTGCACAGGAGCAGGGTGCCCAATATGTGGCCTTTTTCTTTCCTGAACAATGGACAATCTTGGGACCGCTGCCTCACCTGAGCCACAGCAGGCAACATCTCATCGAATTCAAGAATAGCAGTGGCGTATTGCTGCATGTCGAGACGCTTAAGCCCAGCAAATGCTAGCATCGTGGCATCCACCACGCCCTCCTTCAGCTTCCTTAAACGTGTCTGAACGTTGCCACGGAAATTCTCGCACTTGAGGTGTGGGTATTTGTGGAGGATCTGGGCCTGTCTTCGAAGGCTAGCTGTGCCGACCACTGCCCCTTCAGGCAGCTCCGACAGAGACCCTGAAATGGCAGAGATGAATGCATCGCGTACGTCCTCACGCTTGAGGTTGCAGGGAAGTATCATTCCATCGGGGAGATAGGTAGGGACGTCCTTGAAGAATACCACCCAATATTCATCAGCATCATCAGCAAACATGACATTCTTCAGCATTTCTTCAGCCCAATTCATGATCCCCTGTGATGTTTCCAGCCCAGCCCAAGCACAGCGTGTGAGCTGCAGAGTAACATACAGAAGCCTATGGCCGCAAAACTGGTGTTGATTAAGACAAGGTGCTCATCAAGGTTCCCTGCAGGACTTCATGGCAGTCCACTTGTGAATTTCACAGAATCCCATGCTCGTCAGCTCTTGGACCGCTTTTGGGATGTCCCTGATGCAAGAAGACAGGCCTGCAATCGCAACGCACACCCCACCTTCATGGAGTGCACCGCGATGTCTATCCTGCCAGAGAGCAGCGCCTCATCAATCTCCTTCGTGAAGAGTCCTTTGCCACCAATGTCAGCCAGCGGCTGGTTCAATATCTTGTCGCCGGTGGTCTTGATGATGACGATTTCGAGCGCGTTATCCTCCGAGAGCTCGGGGAACGCCTCCTGAGTGGCAGAACCATCGCACAGGGCATCACCGAACACGCCTCTTCCAAACGCGTCAGGCGTGCGACCCTAAGGGAACCCAAAGCAACAAGGCGACTGCGCCGGCGGCGGCCGTTATCGGCTGCACCGAGCGAAATGTATGCCGACGAAGCTAAATCCTGCCCAAGCGCCTTTCGCACGACGACGCCATCGGATTCCATCACTTTCTTTGCTGATGGACGAACCCGTCAGCCACCCACCTTGAGCAGGTCTCTCGTCATGTACGCCTGCGCCATCGCAAGCGGGCTGCCGCGCGTGCCGATACGTATCAGCGCCCTTTTTGTCTCCGCCTCCACTGCCGCCGCGGCCTGCGCCCTGAAGCGCTGGCCGTCCCTGGGCCTGCGGCAGGTCCGCGGCGCTGCCATGGGCTTGGTAGCGCCTGCCCCACGGGACTGCTCATGAGGTGGGGAGCCCGGCAGGACCGCGGGACGGTGTGACATGGCGACTCCGGGGGGTGAACAGCCGCAGTAGGTGCCTTTGACCCGGCCAGCGCTGGTCCAAGACGACCCAACGCGAAAAGGAGGGAAGCCGGCGACATGAAGAGATCCCAACGGCCGAGCCTGCACAGATACAACGACAAGCACGGGGCCAAAAAGGGTGCAAGAGTTGGATATGGAAAAGTGTTCCATATCGATGTTCGCTCGGGAACATCTGATAAAGTTGCGTTAGGAGTGTTCGCAACACCGCATAATGACCACCGTTTCACTGGGTGGATCACTCATACATTATGGTGTGCGACTTGTATGCATTTTAAGAATATTGTTTATATGCAAGTCATTCTGAATTTAGAAAAAGAAAAGAAAAATGCGTTTTAGAATTCACAAAATTATTTCTCTTGTGATGGGACTTCTGTGAGCATCATTTTGATTCTTGTGGGAGATGCCATGTGATTCAGAGGCAAATGCTATGGTTAGGGTCGCGCTCACACCTGAAATATTTATGCATTGCTATTGAGTGTATGGGCACCTTTAATATATGTGTTATAGAGTGGGTTGTATTGTGGCGATGAGTGGGCATCTCTGATGTGCGGTATGGCTGGTTGGGTGTAGTGACTGGACATTGTACTGTACTGTGACGGGTAATTAGATGACTTAGATGAGTTAGATGCGTTCATCTGAGTCTCGAAATGTGTTAATCATGATCGCCACATTCATCTTGTTAATGGGCCAATGTTCGGTATAATGAGGTCATTAAGGCAATTTAGGTCATTTAGCCCATTTCTGGCCATTTGGGGCATTATTCCTTGATGGAACCGGTGTGATTATGAACATTATAGTCTATTACCCGTATTTACCCAGTATTAGTAGGCATGTGTTGGACCTCCAAAATGAGTTGTGGATACTAATAGCGGGTCATGTATACTAACGCCGTTTATACCCTTAATTCCAAAGAGTAGACAAAGAAATTTTTAACAAATAGGCTGTGAAATGCCCAAAAATCGACAAAAATGGCAATGCTAGTGTGGAATATTGTCAGCCTCTTCACAGGAACTGGCGGCCTTGACTTGGGCTGCACCAGCTAGTGGCGACTGGCAATTGGGGCCGTCAGGTGTTCGCTAGAATGCTCAAGGCGCATTTGCCTCTGCAATGCAACGAACAAGGCCTGACATGGGTCTTGACTTGCTGGGGCCCATGTCGCGACGATGCTTGACATGCGGCATTTTCCTTCACTGATGGCAACTGGGAAGGCTGCGGGATCTGTAATTGGGTATGTGGCTTGGTAGCCAGTGAGATGTGTTTTGCCCCACCTTCACAACGTTTTACAGCCAGTTTTGCAAGGCAGGGCCTCGCAACGGCAGTTGCCCTGACCAATGCCGTCGCCTGCCCATTCTTGGTGCTGGGCCCTTGGAGGGCCTGTGGCAGGCGCCAGGCCAGAACCTGCTCAGGCCGGCCGGGGAGAAGGTTGGCTCAATCCAGGGACTAGGGGGGGTTTGACCGCTTCTATCATCGGGCCTTGAGGCATTGGTCGCTGCCTCGCGATTCCGTGCTAAGAACGCCAACAATGGCCAGTCGACCATGCGGCCTTTGACGGGCACCCTTCCAAATTCTCCCTCAACAACATCCACCCCAACCCGATCATCCCTGTCGATGTGCGAATCACAGGGAGTGTGGTTTGGTCCAGACTGGGCAGCAAGGTCCAACACCAGCCCCCGACTTCCCTTGCCACCATCCGTGCCTTGCGTCGTTTTTGCTGTGATGAGGTTTAGGGGTGGATACTAACACCGGGTTATGGATACTAACGTGGGTTTGACCCCCAAAGAGGGGGGTGGATGCTAATAGGGGGTGCCTACTAATACTGGGTAAATACGGTATGATGTTGTGCATGGTCATGGGCGGATGGGAGTCGCCAGGAAGTGGTGGAGTACACTCCAAGGGATTATGGGGTTGATCTGGCAGTACGGGCACCTGTCAGATACCCGCATTATATTGGATCATAGGTTCAAGCGCACCTACGGCCATGGTACCTTGGAGGGACGTGGTATAGCTTGGAGAAGCCGCCTGGCATTACTAGGGGTACGCCAAGGGGCCAAGGGACCATGTGAGTGGCTCTCCAAGGGCCAAGGTGGCATTACAGGAGTGTATTGGACATTACAGGAGGCCGAGGGTGTCATGACAAGAGGGGGAGCGCGCCACCTATAAAAGTGGGCACCCCATAGGCCATTTGTCTCAGTTCGCTAGTGCACTCGACCTTGCCTGGACCAGGGGGGCCACCACCATTGTAATACATTGCCGACTGCCACCATTTTGCCTCGATCTGGTCGCCGTTATCCTGGGGATTCTATAGTGGTTTCGGAGCCAAGCGACCAAGAGGATTGAAGGGGCAATCTATCCATCTCTATGGCACACCATGATGGTCAACCACTTGTGATGGGAGAGGAGGAAGCTCGTCAGGCGGAGGAGCGTTATCAGAAGTTGATGCAGGAGGTCAACCAGACCCGTGAACGGAATCAACAACTAAAGCGGGAGATGGCCATGCTGCATAAGGAAAGGCAGGATGCCGAGTATCGAGGTGACCATCGATCTCGTGCTCTAGCTTGGGATATGGCCGAGCTGATTGCTAAGTTGATTTCTAGTCGTGGAGTTGCACCAATGGGCGTGAAAGTGGAGAAGCCTGAGACTTATGATGGTGCCAAGCATCGTGATGTTGACACATGGTTGTTCCAAGTAGAGGAGCACATGTCGTTGACTGGAATACCTGTCGCCTCTCGTGTTGGATATGCTGCATCGTTGTTGAGGGGTTATGCTGCCATGTGGTGGTGTGAGTTGTGCAAGAGTGGCAATCGAGTGAACGACTGGGACGAGTTCAAGAGGGATCTGCGTTGACAATTCCGAATGGACAATCTGACTTGCCGGGTGAGGGATGAGTTGTATGCCCTCCGGCAAAGGAGAAGGAGCCTGTGCCGGATTTTCTACATAAGTTTCGGCAAGTGTGTATTCGGATTGACAATCTCTCAGAGGCGGAAAAGCTGGACAAGTTCCTTCGGGCTTTGAATGTGAATGTCTGGATACAAGTGGAGTTGAAAGAGCCAACGACGTTTGAAGAAGTTGCAAGATATGCCGACCGAGCCTACAATGTGCTTACTCGAGTTTCTGGCCAAGGCGTGGGTGGTAAGCCAAGTTGGTTCAAGGGCAATTCGTCGCATGGTGGATCAAACGTTGGTGGACCGCGGACCTTTCAACTGAAGACGTCTGGAGGACCTGAGCCGATGGAAATTGGGATAAGCTACGTCCAGAGGAAACCTT
This sequence comes from Ostreobium quekettii, assembly GCA_905146915.1. Taxonomy (NCBI): domain Eukaryota; kingdom Viridiplantae; phylum Chlorophyta; class Ulvophyceae; order Bryopsidales; family Ostreobiaceae; genus Ostreobium; species Ostreobium quekettii. Next base: position 9,106 of record CAJHUC010000999.1, on the reverse strand, counting down.
TGACTCCAGAAGAGAAGAAGTACCTTCGAGACAACAAGGGGTGCTATTGTTGCCGCAAGGTCAACGCAGGACACTGAAGCAGGGATTGTCCCATGAAGAAGAACAAGTCTGGAGGAAGGCAGGGAAACTTCAACGGTCGTTGAATATCGGGGACAACGACCGGACAACACCCGACTCAATAAAAGGGCCAGATGACAAGGATGGCCAAGTGATGGTAGCGGAAGGGACCGAGATTCTGCCATCGACTGTTCTTGAAGATGCTAGACCCGCAGAAGTGTCAGAGCCAGTGATTGAGTATAGGTCTATCGCTCAGATTGTTGAGAAAGCTGGATCTGACCAAGCAAGAAGCATGCTACATTTTAAAGCCCCGCGCGCGGATGCTGTTCCTAAAAGGGAGGCGGTACATGAGGTTGCCGCTGCAAATCATGATTTGGTTGGTGTCTCTGATCAAGATACCAAGAAACCAGGATGTGTTGAGTCCGGAGAAGCGAGTCTTCCGGTAGACACACTTCAACCAGTCTGTCCTCAAGAATCCACCACTGCAAAGGATGTACCTAGCGATGGCGATACCTGTGAGATGGAATGCTACGTTGGGAAGTCCATGGATAAGGCAGCATCAGGTGTGTCAATGTCAATGACACAACTGTTGTGTATTTCGGGAGAAGTTAATGGCGTCCCTGTCAAATTTCTTGTAGACAGTGGAGCCAGTGGAAACTTCATCAGTGAGCATTTTGTGAGTGAGCATGACTTGAGAATAGTAAGAAGTCATGAACAGATACAAGTGCATTTGGCGGATGGATTAATAAGAGCATCCAATCCCATTGTGAAAGATGCACAAGTGAGCTATAAAGAGCATGCCGAGTTCTTGGATTTCCATGTGATGAAACTTCCCAAGTATGATACGATCTTGGGGAAGTCATGGTTGGATAGATTGAATCCAAGCATTGATTGGAGAGCCGGCACCATTAGCATTCAAGTGGGGAAGAAGACGGTGGTTTTGAAGAGCGACTACCCTATAAGGGAGTGTGCCAAACTTTCTAGTATCTTCGGGAAATGGGCGATGAGTATGCAAGTCTCAGCCCAGAAGGTGAAGCAGCTTGCTCGACATGAAGATGTGTATATGGCTATTGTGAGGCCAATCAGCGAAGACAAGACAGAAAACCAAGAGTACAAGGAAGTGAATGCAATCGTGGAGTTGGATGATGCCAAGATTGATACACCATTTCCAAGAGAAATCAAGGAGATACTGGTGGAATATTCGGATGTTTTTCTAGCGGAGCTACCTCCAGGTCTACCACCGAAACGTGCCGTGGACCATCGCATTGAATTACTCCCTGGGATAGAGCCACCTCATCGAGCACCCTACCAGATGTCTACTCAAGCATTGGACGAGTTGAAGACTCAGTTGAAGGAGCTGACGGAGCATGGGTATATTTAACCCTCAGTTTCACCTTTTGGAGCTTTTGTCCTCTTTGTTCCAAAGAAGGATGGCAGCATCCGAATGTATGTGGACTACAGGGCATTGAACAAGGCAACCATTCAGAACCGCTACCCATTGCCCCGTATTGAAGAACTTCTGGACCGCTTGGGTGAAGCAAGTTTCTTCACGAAGATCAACTTCCGCCAGATCCGTGTCCATCCAGATGACTTACTGAAGACAACCTTCAGAACAAGATATGGGCACTTCGAATTTCTCGTGCTACCTTTTGGCTTGACAAATGCTCCGGCTATGTTTATGCACTTGATGCATAGCATCTTCAGAGAGCATCTTGACACCTTTGTCATCATCCTCTTGGATGACATCTTGGTGTATAGCCGATCGTTGGAGGAGCACAAGGTGCACGTCAAGAAGGCACTGGAAATTTTGAGAGAGCACAAGCTCTACACAAAGATGACCAAGTGCTCGTTCTTCCAGCAAGAAGTTGAATATTTGGGTCATATTGTTGGTATCAATAGAGTGAAGCCAGATCCTACGAAGATCAAGGCCATCAAGGAGTGGAAGCAGCCAGAGAACTTGAAGGAGCTGCAAAGTTTCCTTGGGTTAGCGGGATACTACGGAAGATTTATCCAGAACTTTGCAAAGATTGCAACGCCTTTGACAAACTTGACAAGGAAGAAGACTCCCTACAAATGGACTTCAGGCAAGGATGCAGCCTTCAAGGAATTGAAGACCAAGCTGACTGAGGCACCTAGGTTGAAGACTTCCGATCCTGATCGAGATTATATCGTGACTTGCGATGGGAGTGATACGGCTGTGGGAACTATGTTGAGTCAAGTTTACGACTCCGGTGATCATCATGTGGCATTTGAGAGCCGGAAGATGAATTCAGCAGAGGCGAACTACCCAACTCACGAACGAGAACTCTTGGTGGTGATTCATGTGTTGAGGATTTGGAGACATTACTTAGAAGGCAAGAAGTTCAAGGTCATCATGGACCACTACTCCTTGAAGTACCTCATGACGCAACCAAATCTGTCGAAGCGACAAGCGAGATGGCTGGACTTTTTGGCTGAGTTCAACTATGAGGTGATTCATAAGCTAGGAAAGTCAAATGTGGTTGCTGATGCCTTGTCTAGGCTATACATGATTGAATGCTTGTCAATTTCTGAAGTAGAATGGGATTCGAAATTGCTGCAGAAGTTAGAGGAAGAGCATACTCGCAATGAAGAGAGCAGAGCAATTTTCGAACATCTAGATTGCCACCCAAATTTCAAGGTGTTGAATCAGCGCATCTATTGGGTTGATGATGGGCGATTGCAATTGTACGTACCAAGTGGGACCTTGAGAAGTGCCGTAATGACAAAATTGCATGATGCACGTTGCTCGGGTCACTTGGGTATTAAGCGAACATCTGACCTAGTGAAGTGGGATTTCTATTGGCCTTCTTTGGAGAGTGATGTGACGGAATTTGTGAGGAGCTGTGATGCATGTCAGTGCAACAAACCCTCAAATCAAAGAAGCGCTGGGTTGTTGCAACCATTGGAAATACCTCACAATCGTTGGGAAAAAGTGAGCATGGATTTGATTACTCATTTACCAAAGACCCGATCAGGTTATGATGCTTTGTTAGTTATGGTGGATTATGGCACCAAGATGGTGGTGCTGAGACCAACAAAAGGGACAGCCACTGCTGTGGATGTGGCTAAGATTTTTGTAGATTCTGTTGTGCGAGTCCATGGTTTGGTGAGGACCATTGTGTCCGACTGTGACAGTAAGTTCACGAGTCATTTTTGGAAGGAAGTATTCAAGAATATGAGAACAACCTTGGCAATGTCGTCGGGATTTCATCCTCAAACTGATGGCCAAATGGAGAGTGCCAACTGTGCGATTGAGAAGATCATGAGAGCATTCGTGGGAGGATGACACAATGATTGGAATCAACGGTTGAGCATGGTGGAGTTTGTCTACAACAACGCCGTGCATTCTTCAACTGGATTTACGCCTTTCTACCTTTGCTACGTGCGACATCCAGTGGACCCTGCAAACTTGTTGGCTGGAGCAGAGACGAAGAATGTCACAGCAGAGGATTGGATGGAGACTTTGTCCAAGGATCTACTGCATGCACATGACAACTTGACAAAGGCTCAAGAGCGGCAGAAGCGCTATGCGGACAAGAAGCAAAGACCTTTGGAGTTACGTGCTGGTGATGAAATTTTTCTCTCTACCAAGTACCTCAACATTGCTGGAGCTGGACCAAGCCACAAGTTTGGACCATTGTACATTGGACCGTTCAAGGTGGCGGAGTGCTACACGATAGCCTACAAGTTGTAATTGCCGGCGCACATACGTGTGCATCCTATCTTCCACGTTTCTTAACTAAAGTTGTACTGAGTGCCAAAGGATGCCAGCAAATGTTCCCAACCTCCCAAAGCAATCATCTCTATGGTAGAGGTGGCCACCCGGATCTCTTAATAGCGGACAGAGGTTAATTTCCGTTAATTTTCCGTTAATTAACGGAAAATAACGAAAAAAAACAAAAATTAACCAAAAATTAACGGATTTTTGGATTTTTGGGGGATTTTTGGGTTTTAGTCATACTTATAGTTTATGGAATTCGCTATTAGAGAGTATGTTTGTATTTTATTTCAACCTGTGCATACTAGATTTTCAACTAGCCGCAGTTGTTGTGATTTTTTGGGTTTTTTTCGATTTTTTTGGATTTTTTTCGTTTTTTTCTGAATTTTTCTCCCTTTTTCTTTAACAAAATTTAATGGACAGCTGATAAAAATTAACGAACCGGACTTAACGCACCGGATGGCATCTTGGAGTGGCCACCTCTGCTCTATGGACGGCCACAAGGAGTACTTCGTTGAGGAAATAATCAACCATCGACTGTGGAAGCACGGACGTCGAACCGTCAAAGAGTACCTTGTCTTTTGGGAAGGCTACCCTGCCCATGAAGCGACTTGGGAGCCTGAAGAGAACCTCCAAAATGTGCAAGAGAAGATCCAGGAGTACTACGGCCGCATTGAGGATAATGCTTAGTTTAAGGGGGGGAGATTGTAGTGGGTTAGTGGATAGGGGGTTTCTTTGCTCTCTTCTGGCAAAGATAGAGGCGTACTATTGTAGATATCTACCGCTCGCTTAATTGTCTTGGCAAAATACCTGGGTTATTCTACCCACATTCGCCGCAAACGATTCAATAAGGTTCGATTGAACTGTTCCATAAACCCAATAGAGGCATGATGGTATGGAGGAAAATACTCCTGCGTCACCCCCTCCTGTATGCACCATTGCCTTAACTCCTTGGACTGTGTAGCCTTGTAGACATCAGAACACAAAATTGAAGCTGCCCCCTATGTCGCTACCCACTTCTTCAGTCCCCTCACAATATCAGCCCCCCCGGCACCAGTCGTTGCCCACAACCCTGCCCGTCTGGTCAACATATCCACAATAACAAGAGCAAACCGCTTCTTCCCAACTTTTCTCTCCGGAAAAGGTCCCATAAAATCTAGGCCAATGACCTATCCCGGTTTCTCTAGCACGTGCTAGCTACTAAATGGGTTAGACGGTTGCGGTCGGTGAAATAACTGGCATTCCTTGCAGGACCGTACCCTATCCATCACCCATTTCCATTTCGAACTAGGCCCATTTGGCGGAATCGAAGATACGTCTTCTTTACCCCAAAATGCCCAACATGAGCATGCTTCCATTGTGCCTGGGATATAACTGGAGAGCAATGTCCTTCCACTGCGCGAACATGAGAAGGTCCTTGTATCCATGCCCCCTTGTCTAGATAAAAAATTGACGAGATAATTAAAGGGCCCCGGACAAAATGAAATCTGAGGAGAGTACCAAGAGAGGAGATCCAGACGGTGCTTGAGAAAATCGCTGAGGTTAGCAGGATTGTTGAGGCTAACTGCGGCCTGGTTGTCCATAATTGCATGAACGGGGGCCCCAAATATCCAAGGCCCAAAGGTCCGAAGAGCTTGGCAGAGCGCCTCCAACTCCATAACGTTGCTGACATGGTGCTGAAAACCCATAGACCATAACTGTTGCGGGGCTCTTTTAATGGCCTCCGCTGGTCCCCTTTTTGTCGCGCGTGTCCCACTTCATCTGCCTGCACCCAGTTGGGCCGATGGCCCCCTCCGCCGAACCCGGCGGGCGTAATCGGGGTGCTCGCTCGTTCGTTGTGCGGTGGGCCCTCTTGCACTCTGGGATCGGGCGGTCCTGCCGTTCGAAGACGGCGGGTTGCGAGGCAACTTGCTCCCCAGGCCGTGAGGCCCGTGCGGAGTGCGGTAGAGGTGGCCACCCAGATCCGTTAATAGCGGACGAGGGCGCCCTCCGTTAAATATCCGTTAATTTAGCGGACCGCGCTTTCTCTGTTGCTGACATGGCATGGATGGTAGCGGACGGCTGGCCCCAATCAGCGGACTCTGCGGATTCCGCTTGGGTGTTAACGGATATTCTCTTACGGACCGGAAGCCACGTACCCCATCCGCTAATCTAGCGGATGACAGCGGACGTGTGTACCGAATCAGCGGATGACAGCAGAGCCCATGCAGTAAGTACTGATTTCCAAATCTGCGGATCGGGTTGATTGCTAGCGTGGCTCAGCCAGGGTCCACATACAGCGGACCTTGGCGGTGACTGCACACATAATTGGTTGCCCTCCTGTTGGTGGCTCGTGTGGCGGCAGGGGCAGGAGACGGCGGAGGGCATGGACCCAGCACCTGCTCGGCCAGCAGGTGAGGCATACCACGTGGTATACCATCGGCCAGGGCGACGCCCTCAGTACTGCCTACTTTGGCGGGAAATTCCGGGCCGTGGGGGGTGCTGGGGGGTGTTTGGGGGGCCTCGGATGATCTGTTGGCCGAAAACCTGTGCGTGGCTGGATGCAATCCGCCGGTGATGCACAAGCATAGCGCGCTATCCTGCTTTCTGGCCAGGGCAACGCCCTCAGTACCGCCTGCTTTGGCGGGAAATTCCGGGCTGTGGGGGATGCTGGGGGGTGTTTGGGGGGGCCTCGGATGATCTGTTGGCCGAAAACCTGTGCGTGGCCGGATGCAATCCGCCGGTGATGCACAGGCATAGCGCGCTATCCTGCTTTTTGGCCAGGGCAGCGCCCTCAGTACCGCCTGCTTTGGCGGGAAATTCCGGGCCGTGGGGGGTGTTAAAAGGGGGGGGGGGGTCTCGTATTATCTGTGGACTTTGAAAACCTGGATGTTGGCGGATGCATTCCGGCGAGTGATACGTGGGCATAGTGTGGGCTTCTACTTCTGGCCACCTGCTTTACTGGGAAATTCTTCCCCCGGGGGGGGCGGATTATGTGTGGACTTTGGAAACCTGGTGGCATATGGCCGGGTGGGAAGATCATGGCCGGGGTTTGACTTCATTCCGGGATTTTGCCTGCGACCCTCACCAACTGTGTTGCAGGTGGTACCAACGCTGAAACGGAAAGCAGGCAGGGGCGCCTTCGACAAGCGGGACGTGTAGGTGCGGTGGACGTGTACCTCTGTGCAGCAAGCCTGACTGCCGCCTATTGTGGCTGGGTGCTGTAGGGAACATCGCGGGAAGTCGGGTACAATCGCAATCTTGATTCTAAGGCCGGTAATCCAAGGCTTGAATGCCTCTGGCTGGAAACCATGCATCCATTGGGGCACCTACTGTCCTGCATATAAGTTGGAAATGTACTTAACATTGTGTGTGGTGCTGCAGCCTCACCAAGCTGCGTCAGTGCAGATCCAGAAACCATTGGGAGGGGGATGGCGAGCGCAGAGGAGCAGCAACACGAACCCTCACTTGGTGAGTGGATTACCGTTTACACTTGCAGAACCGTATTTTGTTGTCGACTTTGGTGGCTGTGGCTGTGTGTGTTTGTCGGTGTGTAGGGCACTGCACCATTCTGGCATGGCCACCTCGTTGGTGGTAGTACCCGCCGTCACCTGGCTGGGGAAACCTTGGCAGTTCGTTCCTTCCATGTGGCCATGCATTGCACAGGGTGCACCACTTGTTGCTGCAATACCTATTGTCTTTGCTTACATGCCACCAACATTATTTGGCAGTACCCGCCGCCACCTGGCTGGGGAAGTCTTACCACTTTGTTACTTTTATTTGGCTGCACACTGTACAGGGTGTGCTGTATGTCCCTGCAGTACCCATCACCTGTTTTTCCTTATGTGGCATGACCACTTTGTGGTAGTACCCGCCGTCACCTGGCTAGGGAAACCTCAACACTTCGTCCCTTTAGGGGGCCGTGCATTGTACAGGGCGTGCTGCATTTCTCTACAATACCTATTGTCTTTGCTTCGGTGCCACCACCAGTATGTGGCAGTATCTGCCGTCACCTGGCTGGGGAAACACCATATTCTGTTCCTGTGTTAGGTCGGAAGCGGCCCCTGAACAGGGGTCAACGTTACAAGGATGGTCGAAAGCGCCGGCACAGACACAACAGGAAGGGGGGAAGGAGACATGCAGGGGTGAAAGTCAGGCGGCGGATAGAAGTTGTGCACGATCGGGAAGATGAGCACGATAGGGAAGCTCTAACAGATAGATTAGAGGAAGTACAAGAAGCGGGGTTGGGTGGCCTGCCCTCGGGGGTGTGGCGGCCCATACAGGACCACCTCGCCCCCAAGGACCAGGCCCGATTAGCCGCCGTAAGCGGATACATTAATAACGCATTGGGGGGGGCAGAAGGGGCATGGTTACGAAAGGAACAACACAAGAGACAGTACCCCCCCAGTCTTGGGGAGAATGGCAGAAGCGTCGCAGGCAGGAACGCAAACAAGTGGATATGAATCGCCGGGCTGCTTATAAAACACGTCAGTGCGCGGCTATCATAGATTTGGTGCTGCACCGGGGGGAACACATGGTGGGGTACAAGTCTATTAGCAGAAAATATAGAATAACTGAACCGTCGCTAAGACGCCTGGAAGAAAGACTCTTTGAAGACGATTTTTTTTCACAGGTTGGGTGGGAGTTCAATGTCATGGACTCCGGCCTCCTAACAGGGAGTGACACGGAGACTTCCTCCGATGGGGATTAGTTTTTTTTAACAAAACAACTTGTCCAATTGTGAGGTGAAGTCCAAGTACCACCTGCCACCGGCAAGGAAGGTGACATTTGCTCAACAATCCATGGTTGTGAGACGCTTTTCTGCCTTTATTTCATAGAAGAAAGTGTCCTCAGACCGTCTTTGTAACATCTGAAATCCATCATCGAATATATTCAAAGAAGATCAGATATGAGAAGTACTGAGTATCTTTGGTTGTGTTGCAGGCCTCCAGCGCCAGTAGTGAATGCTCATTTTCAAAGGCTGGTCTCATTGTGACGGCCAAGCGCATGGTTCACAAGCCCGAGAACGTGGATCATTTGAGCTTGCTAGGGTGGCAGATGGCAGAGAGTGGATGGTCGCAGCGGAAGCTAGCGCATCGACGCAAGAAAGGGGGGAAGGGAGGGAAGGGAGGGAAGGGAGGGAAGGGAGGGAAGGGAGGGAAGGGAGGGAAGGGAGGGAAGGGAGGGAAGGGAGGGAAGTAGTGACTTTGGATTCCAAAGTTTGGATCACCTGTGACCACCCTCGTTGCCCCGGTATGGAAACTGTGGAGTACCGCCGCAGCGAGGGTGCGGTTACCATAGAGATAGAAGATAAGATATCATGACTTGTAA